>CAUYRT010075360.1:0-49578 GCA_963574885.1 Lepilemur ruficaudatus
TGTTTGAAATTCTTCTTCTGTCATTTTAGTGTTCTGACTTTGGTTGACATCCATTTCTGGAGAGCTAGTGTTCCTCTTTGGGGATGCACTTTCCGTTTGATTCTTTGTACTTCCAGAGTTCTTTCGCTGATTTCTTCCCCAGGAGATTTTATTTAAAATAATTTTTTTCCTCAATAGCTCAAGGTCTGCCTTCCAAGTTATTGTAAGTGACAGTTTTAGGAAATGTTTCACGATGACATAAGATGAGTCCAACCATGTCCCTCCTCACTGCCCACCGCCCAGTGAGTGATATTTTAGGTGTTTGTTGCAGCACCCAGCCATCAACACACTCTGTGTCACTTAGGGCAGGGTAGGTAACGACGTGGTAACAAATCGACATTCACTTTTATGTTTATGTCTCATAAACTTTTTTTTTTTTTTTTTTTGAGACAGAGTCTCACTCTGTTGCCCGGGCTGTAGAGTGCCATGGCATCAGCCTAGCTCACAGCAACATCAAACTCCTGGGCTGAAGCGATCCTTCTGCCTCAGCCTCCTGAGTAGCTGGGACTACATGCATGCGCCACCATGACCGGCTAATTTTTTACATGTATTTTTAGTTGGCCAATTAATTTCTTTCTATTTTTAGTAGAGATGGGGTCTCACTCTTGCTCAGGCTGGTCTCGAACTCCTGACCTTGAGCTATCCACCCGCCTCGGCCTCCCAGAGTGCTAGGATTACAGGTGTGAGCCACCGCGCCCGGCCGTCTCATAAACTTTTGATGCAATAAAAGTTTGTTTCTTGCTGACGACAGGGTTTAATGCCCACCAGTGGAGTTGGGGGCTCCTTCTTGCTCCTAGCAGTCAAGGGGCTTTGGGATGCAGATCCCTTTTGTCTTGTGGTACCTGCCAAGTTCAACATGAGGGAGGCCTCAGAAACAGGAATCACAAGGTAAGTCACCAAACCTCTAGCCCAGAAAACGAAATGTTGGGGTTGGTGACCTTCAACAGGTCACAGAGGGAAAGCCAGCCAGACTTCAACACGCTGCCAACCTCGGTCATAAGGTCACCTGGGCTTTTGTGAGTTACAGGATCAATGTGGGAAGCCCAGGGTGCCATCTACTTGGGCTTGGGACCCAGAGGCTTGGTTTGGTGTCTGGAGAGACTCATGGGGGTGAGGGCTCTGCTGAGCATGGGATTTGGTGTCAGGAATCTTGGGTCCAAGTCCCAGCTCACCTCTGGCTAGTCGTTTCAACAGAGACACGTCCTTTCTCTGAGCTTTGGTATCTTCTGTAAAAATGTGCATTCTATGGACTGCATGAGATGGTTTTGAGGCTTGAGGAAGGTGATGTTTGGGGAAACACTTTGAAAGCTATAAGGCATATGACAAATGCCACTTAATATTACTCATTGTGTCTCTGCAGAGACGTGCCCCACTGGGCCATCCTCTCCCCATCTGTTCAAAGAACAGGGAGAAGCAGACCATGGACGTTCCTTCCAGTGCTGCTGGCCACACAAGCCCTCCCTCTGTGAGTCCTCTGAGGCCCCCAAGCCCTGAGCCTGCCAGCCCCAAAGTCTGGAAGGCTTTGTGGCTCATGTGTCCACCACATGACAATGGAAGGACTTGGAGAGATACTTCCAGAACCTTTCTCTGCAAACACTACACAAAGTCAAGACCCTGTCCCCACTCTTGGCCCAATCCCCAAAAGAGAGTCACCCTCATCTGTCTTTAGCCCCCTCACCCCCACCCTGGCTTTGGGATTTCTCTGCATTGTGTATTTTGTCCCCAGCCTGTTAACTGCTGGGTAGCGACTGCTACTGTCCAGCCGTCTGTCCCAGACCGTGTCCTTGCGCCCCGCCCCTCCTCCCCTCATGCTGTTTCCTGCGGCTGCGCCTGATCAGTTGCAGCAGCGTCTCAGCGTCTGCACAGCGGACCTTCACAAAATGTCTCCGGTGTCTGTGGAAGGGCACCAGCTTGGGAACCAGGACTTTGGGGTTCCCCTGTTCTGCCATCAGACTCCCCTCCTCGAATGCAGGGTTCAGACACAGTGACTGCTGTTGTGGTCCTGAGACAGGAGAGATGCGTCAACAGGTGGGCTCCCGGCCGGCCGAGTCCCGCAACGTCGCCCTTCCTCCACGGCTTTCCCAAGGCCTCCCTGTGTACCCCTCTCCTCTGTCCTCTGTGGGGACAGAGATGCTCGTTGACTGCCTGTTGATAGGGCTCTACAGGCGTTTCTCAGAGGAGAGACAGAGGAGCAGAGCCCCAGGTCTTCGTGGACAAGCCTACGAAGGTGGCCGTGCACTTGGCCTTGGCCTGAGCCCTTCTGCAACCACTGAGTGGGGACCTCTGACACTCAACCCCTTGGATCTCTCTTAAGTCCCAGTCTCCCTGTCCCCATCCTCATGTCCCATCATGGAACCCTTTGGTTCCCCTCATCCCACCCTTGAGCCCTCTGAGGGCTGAATTGGTCTCAGTAATGTACTGGGAAGCTGACACTCACGTACACATATTTTATTTCTCATAAAATAAAGGATAATGTGCCTGCCCATCCTTTACAGTTTAGTAGCCTGAAAGTCTTCCTAGGAGGACTTTCCATCCCCCGGAGACAGACAACCTGCCTCCGAATGTCCTTCAGCGTCTGGTGTTTGTGGAACGGCATCTTCTGCAACGCAGCGGAGCGGTCTCACAGGCCCGTGGAAAGGATGTGCTTGAGGATAGAAATTGTTCACTTTATTTTCCTTGCAAGATCTTGATAGAATCTAGAGTAAAGTCTGTCCAGCTTAGCTCAGATTGCAATTAAAGGTGTTACTCTTTGGCATTTAACCTGTTGTGGTGAGGGCTTTCCTCAAAGGGCACTGCCCAAGAGAGGCTGCGGGGAGGCCTGGGCAGGGTGGTTCGGGTGCACACACAGGCTCCCTGGGGCTGTGGCTGGCAGCGGGGAGCCGCCTCAGTCCTGCTGGAGCAGCCTCGGGAAGAGTCTCAGGGGCAAGTCTCTCTGCTCTGGGGTCTGGGCCTGGGGCTGCCCCACCGCTGGCTCTGCTCCCTCCTTCCCTGCCTTCCGCAGCCCCTGGTCAGTGCTCCCCACTCCTGAACACCCAGGCCAGTTGTCCTGGGGCTCCTCCTGTCCGTGAAAGGACAGGCCTCTTGACCACCCAGAGTGGACCTTCAGGGCGGCACCTGCTCAGCCTTCCTACCATCCAAGGACATAGGGGAGATGAGCCGGGTGGGAGGTTGGGGCCTCTGGTGCAGCCTATCTGGGATGGCAGACCAGCAGTCATCTACAGCCAGAAACAGGCCAGGTGCCCCCAAATGCGGCCTCCTGGCCCCGGAAGCCTCCCTGGGTTCCTGGAGCCACTGAGTCCACAGCTCGGCCAGCCGCCTGGACACTGGTCATTCAACCAGGGCAGTGTGGCACACGGGGGCGCCTCGGAATCCCTGACGTCACCCCCTCCTCTCCTCTCTGCCACTTCCTCCCCACCTCACATCTCTCCTGCCCTTTAACACCTCCTGGGGCTGTTATTCTTCCTGGAGAAGGGGCTCTCGGTCCCCTTCCTGCACCCTCTCGTCCTCCTCCTTTTCCATGCAACCCACGGTGGCAGCTAACCCAGCGCCCACGCCACCCCCGACGACAGCAGCCCCCGTGGCCCCCACCGCAGCTCCAGCTGCCACCATCCCGGCCTCGGCAGCCAGTGCTGCTGCTGCCATGCCCGCGCCCACCACGCCACCTGCCAGGCCCATGAGCCCGGCCCCCACGGCACCCCCCACGGCAGCCAGGTGGCCACAGAAGCGCATCGTGTAGGAGTCCATGAAGGCCTTGGCCGTGGCCTGCAGCTCAGCCTCCAGTGCCTCCAGGGTCTGCTCTCTCCCCTTGCACAGCATGGCCATGCCATGGCGAGCCAGGATGGCATCTTTCTGGGTGGAGAGGAGGTTCCGCATGGTGTCGGGCAGGATCCGCAGCGCAGAGAATATGCGCTTGGTGGCTATGTCCTGGGGTGGGGAAAAGAGGAGAAGGTGCCCTGACCTGGAGACCTAGATGTGCCCTCCCCAGCATGGCCCCGCTGCACACACCCGCGTCCAGGCCACCCAGGGCTCACCTGCTGCCTCACGTACTCCTCAAACTCCCTCTTGGCAGCCTCCACCTTCCTGAGGTCGTGCAGCTGAGCAGCCATCTGTCCACGGGAAAGCCCAGACTGCCTCCCTCCTTCCTCCTCAGCCAGGGGCGCCGCCTGTCTCCTCGCCTCCACTCCCAGGGCGCAGACCCTGCCTCCCTCCCGGACCCGGAGCCCCCGACCGTACCTCGTCTGGAGACGTGAAACCGGGCCCCGTCCTGCCCATCCAGCTCGAGAGGTTCTGTAGAGACACCATCGCGGGGTCAGGGAGAGCAGGCCACCAGCCCAGTCGCCTGGGTCTCCAGGGAGTTTTCACACCTTGATCTCCTGAGCGAGCTGCTGCCCTGTGAGCAGCCGTCTGTCCCCCCTGGCCACGGCGCGCCCCTCATTCCAGTACCCCTGGCAGCGGCTCTTAGCGTGCTGGGGGGCTGCGCTCAGCACATCCGAGACGTAGGCCCCGAGACGGTGGTGGAAATCGCCACCCGTATCTGAGGAGAAGATTCCGCATGTGGAGGAGACAGGGGCTTTGGGCGGAGAAATAGTGTCGGGCTGAGAGAGATGGGGACTTGGAGGGGCTCTGGGGGCCTGGCAAAGGGACGCGGGGAGCAACACACGGAGGTCTGGGCTGCAGGGACACTCACCGCCGGGGCTCCCTTGGCCTTTGTCTGTCCACCTCCTTCCTGGAGTGGGCAGGAGGTAACAGCGGGCTCGTCTCCCTTGGAGCAGTTCCTGGACCTTGGGGTACTTGCCGGACAACCTCTGATACATGGGTTGAGGAGAGCACTGAGTTCGGGGACTGAGCCTCCCTCACCTCTCCCCTGGCCCCTGACCCCTCCATCCCTGCCATCTGCACTGCTTACCTGGAGGATGTCACCTGCTTGCCCCTGTCCTGCCTGGTTGGGGTGGGATGTGTCCCGGCGAAGTAAGAGATCCAAGTGCTGGAAGAGAAGGGGTCCTGCCACCAGCAACTGAGGATGTCAGGTCTGGGGCTGACAAGTCCAGAAATGAGTGTCTTACCTGAATTGGCACCATCCCATAATGCTTGCCCATCACCTCGGCCACTTGGACAAACATCTGGGGGGCGGGGCACAGACAGCGTCAGGGCTGGGCCACTTCAAAGACCACGGTCTGTCCCAAGCCCGTCTCCCCACCTCCCTGCACCTGCTGTGGAAACCAAGCTTCCCACTCCCAACTAGGGACTGTCCGGCCTCTCCCCAAATCTGGCATCTCACGCTTTGTCCTCTGCCCTCAAACCCCCCAACCCAGTTCAAGTGTCCTAAACCCTAGGCCAGAGCGGGAGGCACCGGCTCCCTCTGGCTCAGCCCCGCCCGTGGGCAGGCCAGGGACGGGTGATGCCCCACGCCATCAGTCTCTCACCTCCAGGTAGTCCAGGTCTGTATCTTGCAGCTCCTGGGAGGTGCTGAGGATCTGGAACCATGAGCAAGATACGAGAGAGTCTGCGGGGGCAAAGCCATACTCCGAGGACTCTGGTGAGGAGGGGGCTCCCCAGCAGCCTCAGAACACGGGAGAGGCCCTGGATGGTACGGTGGTCCTACAGGCCTCCCGCGGCCCCCACGACCATCAGCCCGCCTTCACCGACTGGGTGCAACCTCCCCCTCCGGGAGCACCCCCAGAGCCTGTGGGATGTCTTGCCCAAGGCAGCACCCCCACCTGGTAGGAGCTCAGCATGGAGGTGAGGGCGCACAGCTTGATCCTCGTCTCTCTGCTCAGCTCCAGGCTCATGGCGTCCCCTGTGTCCACCAGGAACACAGCCACCTATGCGGGGTGGGGAACGAACCAAGGGGCCAGGCCTGCCTCGCTCCTCCATGTCCCCCGACCCTGCCTCTGTCCCACCCAGTCTTCCTGTCCTCAGATCCCCTCCTCTTTGTCGGTCTCTGCTTTCTCTCTATTCCCCTCTGCCAGCTCCTTGAGCCAACCCAACCTCCTCCTGCCCTTCCTCCCCCTCACCTTCCTCCCTTCTTTCCCCAGCAGGAAGGGATGGCTCCACATCCATATGCCCCTGGTGAGGCCATTGGCTCCCCAACCACACCCCTGCAGGGACCCCTCTCCTCCTCTCCGCCAACTGCCCTCGCTGGACTCCTGCAGGGGAGAGAAGGGAGAGCACCGGTTGGTCTGTTCCTCGTCCCCACCAACCAGGGCTCCAGACCCACTCCCCTGCCCCAGAGCCAGGCTAGACCCCCAACCGTGCCCCCTCCAGCCTCTGCACAGCCCCGCCCTCACCAGGCCCGGCAAGCCCTGAAGCAAGTGGCTGAGAAGGAAGGACTTCCCTGAGTGCTGCTCCCCGAGAACAGCAAGGAGGCAGACCGGGGTGTCCCTGGCCAGGGGGTGCTTCAGGCAGCGGTTGATGGCGCCCATCCTGAGGATGAGGCCCCCAGAGGCGCTGAGGCGCACCAGCAGCAGCGGCTCTGCCCGCGCGGCGCAGGCCTCCTGGGCAGGGAGAAAAAGGCGTCCCCTTAGCATCCAGAATGGAACCCTAAGTCTGGAGTGTGTCCAGCCTGGAACTCGTGTCCTGTCCTGACATCCTGGAATAGGGCCAGAGCCACCCCCTCCTCCTGGACCTGACTAACCCGGAGCCCTCTGTCTCCCACCCTGCCAGAGGCGCAGCCCACGGACCTGCGGCACTGGGGGCAGTGGCCGCTGGGGCAGGAGCTTCAACTTCTCCCCCAGACTCCGGAGCCCCTTCTTCTGCTTGCAGATATTCCGGCACTCCGGGCAGCAGGGCAGCTCACAGCCTGGGATGCGGTGCGTGCTGAAGCACCGAGCACAGAAGTCGTGGCCACAGGCCAGCGAGATGGGCTCGCGTAGCCTCTCCAGGCAGATGGAGCAGGGGGGAAGCTCCCTGGGCACTGAGGGTCGGGGCCCCAGGCCCAGCTCCAACTTGGGGAATGGGGTATGGGACCTGTGGGGCAAGACAGGTCGTTCAAAACCAGGATGTCTGTCAGGTGCACGGGGATACAGTCAGGATTTTGGAGGAGAGGCTCACAGCGTGGGGGTGGAGGTCTCTTTGTGCCACTTCAGTTTCCCCAGGGGCCTCCACCGGCAGGCAGAGCTGCTCCCAGAGAGGCCGAGCTCTGCCTTTTCCTTACTGATTTGCACCCCAGGACCTGGGGCCCCCAGAACAGGGGCAGCAGAGCAGTAGTGAGAGTCCGAGAGGGAGAAGGCCTGGTGGAACTGGCCCCACCACCTTTCAGCCATGCAACCATGGGCCCCGATTTCCTAATTGTCTCAATGAAGGGGTTAGCAGCACTGGCCCCAGGGGCCTTTGGGGGGATCACCCGAGAGGATGCCTGTGCGTCTGTCTGCCCAGCAACTGGTACAAATGCTCAGGACAGTCAGCAGCAAGCCCCACGAGGAGGTGCTGCCTTCAGCCAGATCCCCCCACCGTGATGTCCTCTACAAACCCCTGCTTCGAGGACAGCAAGGAGGGGGTGGCAGCTTCCTGGTGCCCAAGCAGCCCGTTCTGCAGTTGGGCAGATGGCTCTGGATCTTAGAAGATTCCTTCCCCTCCCGGCTCTGAGCTGGCATCCACCTCCCTGTAGCACCCACTTGCTTCTCCCCGTCCCTCCCTCCACAGCCTGGCGGATCCGGCTTCACACTGCTCCCTCTTGGGGCAAGTCCTCCAGGACTCAGCAGGCTGGCCCCGAGGGGCTCCTGTGTGACCAGCCGCTGCCAGCTGACCTGCTGGGCCCACTGCACCAATCCCAGCCCACAGGGCTGCCACTTACCAACTGTTGCTGCTGTTTCCCATGAAGCTCCGTTTTCTCTCCTTGGAGAGAAAATTAAAAAAAAAAAAAAAAGATATTTAGAACAGAATCCAGACTTCTACCTTCATCCTGGGTTTCCGGGGCCTGTCTTCCTCTCTCCCCGTACCCATCCCCCATCCCAGGTGGCCCCTTCCCACCCCCACTCTCCTCCCCATCTTAGGACTGAAGACTTGCCTGTTTGCCAAGCCGATGACAAAAGGAAGTGACTGACAAGGCGGGCCTCGGCATGGGAGGTTGGGATGGGGAGAGGGTCCGGACACAGAGCAGGAGGCCCAGAGACCTTCAAGCAGAGGTAAGGATCGCTTTCCTCCTGGAAGGGCTAGCCGGTCTGTGGCAGGTGGAGGGTGAGGTAGGGGGATGGTCTCCCGAGGTGCTGACTCCCTGTCAGAGCTGGAAAAGAAATGTGACAGTCGGAAAGAGGAGGCTGCTGCTGGACTCACCCCAGGGGGAGGAGACAGGGCTGCGGGTACCAGAGCTCCGAGGAGGGAGGGATGGAGCCTGGCTCAGAATCCCTGGCAGAGGCTGGGATGCAGGCAAGCCGAGGTGGTGAGTCGCCATGGAGACGGAAGGGAAAGATAAGGACAGGGAGGGGGAGGGGGACGGAGGAAGAGAAGCCACGTGGGTGCCCCAGCAAAGACAGAGGGCGTCCTCTAGTGGAACTATGGACCAGCACTGCCCCTGCTGGGCCAGCTGGAGTCCTTCCAGGGTCACAGGGAGGGTGGGCAAAGAGGAGAGATGTGGGGAAACAGGAAAGAATGCCACTGGGGCTGACCTGGACACAGGGAGCTCATTCATCCCTTCATTTACTGAGCTCCTACTGTGTGCAGGGCCCCCTGATGCCACTACACTGCATGTGGCCCTGTACATCCCACCACCCTCCCCAGGGTTATATCACTGGTGCCCAGCCCAGCTGCAGCCTTCCTCAGCACCCCTGGGCCTGCATGTCCCCTGGTGTCTTTCCCCCAAAATGGCTTTCACCCTGCCTCAAATTTAGGAGCCACCTCTGGACCTTCTAACTGCCTCTTGACTGGGCTCCCTGCCTCCTCCCATCCACTCCCCAGGGCGCAGACAGCACATGCACCTCCAACACAGCTGACCCCACACTCCTCAAACACGTTCCTTGGCTCCCTACTACCATTGGATCAAAATCCAAACTACCCAGCCTGTGTTCCTGGGCCTTGCCCTTCCCTGCTGCCGCACTTCTGCTTGGCATTCCCTCTGCCTGCTGCCCCTCCCCTCAGCCCCACGCATCCCTCCGGGGACACCCTCCCAGGCCTAGCTGGGGTATCACAGCCCCTTGGGTCCTTCTTGCTTCAGCCTCCCACCTGGCTGTGACCTCACCCTCAAGCGGTTCTTGGCTTGGACACCTGACTGTGACAGGCTTGGTGCAGCCCAGCTTTGGATTCCCAGCTGGGAGGCCTTGGTACTTCCCTTCACCTCTCTGAGCTCTGAGGGGCACAATTACCTACATAAAGCCACTTGCCCAGGCAGGGCAGTTATTGGTCAGTCCTAGGGGGTAGGATGGAGATGGCTGGAGGGTGAGACGGGATTTAGGTCCTGCAAATGTTCAGCAGAGACCACCCCCAGCAGGAAGGGATGCCCCTGACACTCAGACAGACCTTGTTCATCCTGGCCTTTCCCCATGGTGTCCAAAGGGCCTCAGCCTGTAGGACTGCATCAGACCCAGAGAGGCAATGCCACAGACTCTGCCTTTTCCTGTCCCGGCTGGGACAAGCCCCCATGTGTTGGCAGCAAAGCCTCAGACTCAGGGGAGAAGCAAGACTGATCCAGGCCGCTGCTCCCTGCCTTCAAGGCAAGAAAGAGAGTTTCTCAAGCCCTGCAGCCTTCTGTGCTTGTAGGACACAGACCGTGGGCGTGGGACTCATATTCGCACTCTGAGCCTGCCTCTGTGTCAGTCTCCATTTGCTCATCATCAGGCAAAGATGTGGGGAAGCAGATGGAACAATCGGCTGTCACTTAATGACACTTACAGAGCACTGGGCACCGTGTCTGGCAGTGGGGTACAGTCCGGAATGAGAGAGGCGGTGCCCCATGCTCCCTGGGACCCCAGTCAGGCAATGCAAAGGCAGTGCTGGGAGAGAGGTGAGAGCTCAGATCTGGAGGGGAGGAGGGGTGCCGGTGATGACCCACTGAGCGGGGAGGCAGGGAAAGGCTGTCCAGGCAGAGCAAGCCACAAGCACAGAGCCAGAGGCGAGAGCCCATGTGACCATTCTCAGGAACCAAGGCGGTCCCGCCGGCCTGGCAGGAGCATGCGCGGCCACAAGGGGGGCGCCGAGGTGAGGAGCCAGCCAGGCCTGGGGCGTGCAGGGCCTAGGGAGCCAGAGAAAGTGATATGCGCTTCATCAGTCAGTGTCCCAGGAGGGCAGATGTGTGTTCTAGAAGCCTCACTCTTGGGGCTGGCTGTGTAATACGGGGGCTTGGTGCAAAAATGAAACTTCAAAGCACCACCAGGGGCAGAAAAGTCCATCTACCCTTTCCATGGGCCCCTCCCACGGCTGACAGGCAGCCCTGCCATGGTCCTGCTGGAACATGCTCAGTACCTGGATTGGGGTGGCTGAGACGCCTATGCTGAGTTTCAGCCCCGTGAGGGGACAGCCACCACCTTGTCACACCCTAATGTGGGCCAATCCAGAAGTCCCAATCCTCCTTGAGCCCATATTCAGGCCTCCAGATGGAGGGCGCAGCAGAGGTAGGGGTGCCAGCGGCTGGCAGTGGGCAGCCAATATCCCATGCTGGGGAGACAGTGTGAGCCGGGGCTGCAAGCTGCCAGTGCATGCTCCATTTTCCCAGCAGACCTCACTCACAAAACACAAATTCAAAGCTGAAATCATTGGTTTCAAGATGGTGACCACACAGCACTGAGGTCCAGGCTCAGGGCCCTTCTGAGTTCTAGCCTTGAGTGACTGCACTGGCTGCATACCCGTGAAGCCAGCCCCGGCCACTCTGGCCACTTCGTGGACAACAAACTGGAGGGGCAGTACTGGAGGCAGGTGGGGAGGCCAGGAGGGCTGCTGGGGAAGTCAAGGCTACAGTGGAGGTAGAGGTTCCCCAAACCCTGGCACAGTGCAAACACAGCAGGCGGATGCGCAGGGGGAAAAAGACTACGCCTGTTCCAGGTGAGAGCCTTCTGCTCCTTTGGGATTGGAAGGCCCCCGATGGTATCTGGGGCTCTAAGGGGAACCCTCAGCCCAGGGAGGCTGGCTGTGGTGGTCAGACAAGGGCAGCCCCATTCTATTTGTGAGGCTCCATGAGTCTGTGAGGCTGCAGTCTATGAGAATGTTTGAAACCTAATAGAGAAAGTGAGGGTCTCTGAACCACAAAAAGAAAATTTCAAAATAAAAACTAATACCTGGTTAGTTCAATGTCCACTACCCCTCACATTATGTTGGCTGGTAAACTCAGCTCATGTTATCGTGTAGAAAGCCAGATTCAAATCACGAGTACCACTGATTCAACAAATGTTTACTGAGCACCTACTAAGTGCCAGGCACTGTGCTAGATCCTGGGGAGTCAGCCGTGACCAAAACAGAAAATAATGGCTGTGAATTGTTCAGACATCATAATAAATAATTCTTATCAAAATGCAACATTATAAAGAATATACAAATCCTTTCAAAAATATTCATGGCAAAAAATGTCAATTCCACTTGGGTATGGGTAACAGGTGTCTTAATGTGTTTACACTGATGCAGAGGGAGTCCTGCCAAAGGTCAAAGGGCCTGGGGCCTGCAAAGTTCTTGAGTCTGGCAGGTAAGGCCCTCACAGGAGGACACCTATGCCAGATGGACCCCAGCACCTCCGGAAAGGAACAGAAGAAACTCCACTCTGCCTAGTTCCTTGCTTTCTAATTAGGGTTAGGCTGCCACACAGCCCCCATGGTGTCCCTGGCTGGCCCCCACCTTCCCCAAGGATTCAAAGGGACAGGAAGGGCCCACTGAGGCAGGCATGGTCCTGCAAGGTGGATAGGCCCCTGGGTGCTGCTGGGGCTGAGAGGTGACTTGAGTGAGGGGGAAGTCCACGGGGAGGGCCGGGTGCAGGTGGAGGCTGGGTTTGAGGCGTGGGAGTTGAGCAGTGGGAGGAAGGGAACTGCAGGCCCTGGAAACAAATGTCCATCCCTTCATGTGTTGTCCATTCGCCCAACAATTACTGGCCGGGTTGGGGTGAGGTGCCAGGAATGTGGCCACAAGCCACTCAGACAAGGTCCCTGCCTTCAAGTATTTTTTGTGTTTTGTTTTGTTTTTTTGAGACAGAGTCTCACTCTGTTGCCCAGGCTAGAGTGCTGTGGCGTCAGCCTAGCTCACAGCAACCTCACACTCCTGGGCTGAAGCGATCCTTCTGCCTCAGCCTCCCGAGTAGCTGGGACTACAGGCATGTGCCACCATGCCCGGCTAATATTTTCTATATATTTTTAGTTGGTCAATTAATTTCTTTCTATTTTAGTAGGGACGGGGTCTCGTTCTTGCTCAGGCTGGTTTCAAACTCCTGACCTTGAGCGATCCTCCCGCCTCGGCCTCCCAAAGTGCTAGGATTATAGGCGTGAGCCACCACGCCCAGCCTGCCTTCAAGAACTTGCACAGAGTCAGAGAAATATGGGCCTGGGAGTCCCGAGGCTCACTGGGCCAGCTGCCTGCACCATTACCTTACCGTGTGGCTTCGGGGAGGGACCTTTGTCACTTGTCCATTGGCCAACCGTTTGGTGTCCAAGGTTCCTGCCCTGGGTGGTGATGACTGTGTGTGCTATTTGGATTTGGATGGGGTCCAGGGAGCGCCCGTGGGAGCCCCTGCATATCCCACCAGCCCACAGCTCAGGGGCTGGCAGGCCCAGGCGCCTTCCCAGCAGGTGAGGCTGGCCTGATGCCGGGCTCATGCCTGGGCAGGGCTTCCTCCTCCCCGCCGAAGCAGGTTGGCTCTCCTGCCCAATCCAGCCCTCGCGCTCCAGATCCTGAAGCCGAAAGCTCCCAGGCCTGTTCTCCCTCTGCCTCTTCCCTGCTGTGGACCAGGCTCCTGGTGGCCCAGCTCAGGCCAGTGACCTCCTGACCTCCTGACCTCTGGCTCCAGCTTCCGGGCTGGGAGGAGGTGAGGGGGTGGACTCAGTTTTGAAATAACCAGATTCAGGAGCTAAAAACACAATCCCCAGACTGTGTCCCTATTTGGGGAGATTTCTGGGCAAGAGCTGGCTTCACACACACCTACGCACATGCACACAAGTGCACACATGCACCTGGTCAACCCCCACCCCGCGCATACCCTTCTAGTAAATTCTTACACACCCATGGCGAAAGTACTACCCCATGCTCTGTGTCCGCACACTGTGTCCACACACACGTTCACTGCTCTACCTTGCCTGCTGTGGGCCCGCAGCATTCACACACAAGTGCACGCTCTCACGCACACACTTAGACTCACAACTGCACTTGCACATCCACACGCACATGCTCAGCACATGCGCACCGCAAGGCGTCGTGCTCACATGTGAGCTCGCTCTTACTGCCATACACGCACTGACTCACATCATTACCAAACAGGCGCTGTTCCGAGCACTTCATGTGATGAACTCACCCTCAGTAATGCAACCTATGAGGGAGGTACTATATCACTCCCATTTTACAGATGAGGAGATTGAAGCACAGAGAGGTTAAGTCACTTGTCTAAGGTCACACAGCTATTGATGGCAGAGCTGGAATCTAAATCCAGGCCATCAGGAATCTAAATCCAACCCAAGCTCTTCACCGCTATATGCTATGGTCTCTTTGGTGGTAGAAATAAAGTCAACTATTATAATAAGCATGGGAAAGAGTTTGTAGTTTTGCTCTGTCTCGGTTTGCAGTCACTTGCCTTAGAGGAGAAAAATTGGCCCAGCCCCCATCTACATAGAGTACTGGAAATAGGCAACTGGGTTCTGAATTGTTCTGCCCCCGGCTTTCTGTATGACCTTGGGTGAGTACCTGATCTTCTCTGGGCCTCAGTTTCCTGGTTGGAGTGTTCCCACTCCTCTCCCACTTCCTGGCCTGGGAGCTTCCTGAGGGTGATGGGACAGGGTAGTGCGTTAGTCTGTTGGTGCCACCGTAACACAATAGCACAGACTGGGCAATTTATAATGAACAGGAGCTTATTTAGCTCGTAGTTCTAGAGGCTAGGGGTTCCCTGATCAAGGGGCTGTACCTGATGAGGGTCTTCTTGCTGTGTTGTAACATGGTGGAAGGCATCACAGGGGCCAAACTCATCCTTTTATAAAGGAACCCACTCCCAAGATAACAGTGTTAATCCATTCATGAGGGCAAAGCCGTCATGGCCTAATCACCCCTTAAATTTCCCACCTCTCAACACTGTTGCTTCAGGGATTAAGTTTCCAACACACGAACTTTGGGGGACACATTCACCATCCATTCATCTTCCACCCACCCATCCACGCATCCATCCGTCCATTCTCCATTCCTCCATCTATCCATGCATGCACTGATTATTCACCTATTTATCCATCAAGATAAATTGATTATCTATCTATTTATCTACCCACTCACTCAATCACTCAAGTTTTCATTATCCATCAATCCAGCCACGTATCCACCATTCATTTCTTATATTCTTTCATTCATTCATTCTCCAACTACCCATCCCTACATCCCCCATGCGTGTACACATGCATGACTTCCTCCATCCACACACCCGCCTCTACATATTTCCTCCCATCACTCCTCCACCCATCCACCAGCCATTCTTCCGCTTCCCCATCCATGCATGGGTTCATCCATCTGACCACGACACAAATTTATGTTGAGCACTATACATCAGGCATTGAAGGAGGCCCTTGAAGTAGACTCATGGACCCTCATGGTGCTTCCGGTCTACGGGGGAGACAGAAAGGTCAACAGATAAGTACTGGGTGACAAGCTCTCTGATGAGGTGGAGTGGGAAGAGGAAGACCAAGCAAAGCCACCTGGGAAGGCTTCCTACACAAGCAGCACCTGAAGGATGACCATGAGGTGGCCAGGCCAAGGCGTGGGGATGGGCTGACAACATTTCTGGCAGAGAGGCCAGCCCATGCAACAACCCAGAGGTGCGAGACAAACAGCCCAGCTAGAGCATAGCTTGTGCAGCGAGGAGAGGTAAGGGTTGCCCAGTCACACGGGGGGACGTAAGCCCTCCCACCCCTTGGTGGAGAGCTGGGGATGGGCCATGGATACCCAACCGCCCTGGCGCCCACACCAACATGGCGGCCTTCATGCCCTGGGTCCTCACCTTGGCCCTGAGGTGCAGCAGCATCTGCTCCCCGTGGCTGCCCTCCAGGCCCAGTGGCCCTTCTTGCTGTCAGCCTGGCCCTCACCCAGGCTGTGTCCGTGTCTGGCCCCTCATGTGAGCATCAGAGGCCAGGCCTTCCCATCAGCAGCAGGAGGAAAGTCAAGCTCCCCAGCTTCCCTTTCAAAGCCCCCGGACCATCAGTCTGGTCCTAAACTTCCGAAAGTAATGATTAATAATAGTAATAACACAGTTACCCAAAATTTGTGTTGTCACATGAGCTACTACAGGCAGTCCCCCGGTTACAGACAACAGCATTCCATATTTATGAACAGGCTCCCAAGTCACCCATAAGGAGAATTTATAATTAAATAATTAAATTGATAATTTGGGAACCAGTTTCTTCCATGCATGTAAACAAACCCGCATGGCGTAGGCAGTTCGTTGGTGCAGCATTTCACTCTAGCGCTAGTCTCATTTTTTATACAGTCACTTACACACAGCATCACTTTCATTGTAACTTTTTTATTCGATTTTTCTGAGTCTATGTTTATTCTTATGACCATGGGCCACCAAAGCGAATCAAGTTCAGGTGAGCCTGCAACAAAGAGACAGGTGATTGATGGAAACCAAAGTAGAAATAATTAGATGCTTGGAGAAAGGCCAGACACCATCATTCGCTGGGAAAGCATCAGGCCTCAGTTGCTCGACTGTTAGAGTGATTATAAAGGGTAAAGCGAGAACAATGAACAGAGCGTGTGAAGGGCAGTGCTCCAACGACAGCATCAGTTATTACTGAGCAGCGTAGTGGATTAATTATTGAAATGGAAAGATCACTATTGATTTGGTTAGAAGATCAAAATCAGCATAACATTATTAGCCTAGTGTTGATGCAACATTGAGTGTTAATCTTTAATATTCTTTTTGAAATTTCTCCTGTCTAAACTTTTTGTGTGAGTTTCTTTTTATGTTCTGTTGTTTGAATTAACAGAAAGAGCACAGTAGTTTCTGTAACTTATTATAGTACAGGGATATTATTATTATTACAGTATTACACTGTATTATTATTCCCACATATGAGCCATTATAGTATTGCTATTATTATTATTACTGTTACCATATATGCGCTGTTCATCAGAGATCTGAGGTACAGACAAATCCGACCTAAAGACACGCTCAGATACGCAACTCATCCATAACCAGGGACTGCCTGTACTGCAATTGATTCTCACAACACAGTGACTATTAGCCCTGTTTTCTGAATGAAAAAACTGAGGCTCAGAGAACTGAAGACATCGTCGAGTAACAGCCCTGGAAGTAGAGATCATGCCCTCACTCCCAGTCCTATGTCATCCCCTCCTCCCTGGCCTGCTGTGTGCTGTGGGCTCCCAACATCCCCCCCCTGCACTTTGCCCCGCCATTCCCCTTGCCTGGAACGCCCTCACCATTGTCCACCTGCCTACGTGAGAATCGTCACCCAGGCCCAGGTTGGCTCGGACTGCCTGCAGAGAACCTCCCCCCATCCTTCTCTCTCCTCCCTTTTGCTCCTCAAGCACTTACGAAATGCCTTCTGCATACCAAGCATGGTGCTGGATGTGGGGCTAACACAAATAACAAGATGTGGTCTCTTACATAGAATGTGTAGGAAGCCATTGGTTTGGAACGAGTCCATGCCGGTATAGAAGAAGCCCAGGGAACAGTGGGCACCCAGAGGAAGCCCCTCATCCAGACTTGGGAGCCATCAGGAGCAGTCTAACGGGATGAGGGAAGTTAACCGGGTAGAGGCATTGGGGGTGGGACTCCAGGCACAGGCAGCAGCATGCGCAAAGGCCTGGTGGCAAGCCATAGAGCCCACTCAGCATCGGTGTGGCTGGGGCGCAGGGCGAGGGTGGGCAAGAGGGAAGGGCAGAGGCAGCATGAGGGGACTGAGCACTGGTCAGTGGAGAGCCATGCACCAGATTTTTGGATTTTAGCTGCATGACAGTGGGAACCATAAATGATTTTAAGCAAGGATACGTATGACCAGGTTTGTGTTCTTGACCCATTCCTCTGAGCACCCGTGGCACAGACTGGAGGAGACAGCATGCTATTTTAAGCAGCCACTTCACGGTAAGTGCCTTTGAGTATTGACCAAGTCCTCAAACCAGTCCTCTAGTGACAGACATCTAGAGTGTTGAACACCTCACTGTAACAAACAGGGCTGTAGTGAGTACTCCTGTTCTCACACTGCTTTCCGCCTGAGTGTCATTTGCGGACAGCCTCGGTGGCACAGGGCGCAGGCTCGCACCTTCCTCTCTGCCGTTCAGCTATGATGTTAAAGGACGAGTCTTACATTGGAGTCAGCATTGCTAGCTTGCTGTGGAGTTTTTAGGTCATCTATCTGCCATGCTGTCAAAAACAGAAGTTTTTTTTTTTTTTTTTTAAATTAAAGAGGTAAGATTTAAAGCATCCCAAGTGCCCAGTTATAAGTAAATAGGTGGTGATTACATGGCCACTGTAGACCCGGGGTCGCTCAGGCAAAGCCGTTGTTGACTGGTGGGCACCTGGAGGCCTGTCCATCACATGGGCCTGCTCCTGACTAGAGCTGAGTGGCCATCACTGATTCTCACGCACAGCAGGCATCTGTGGACTCCTCCTCCAAATGCCAGCCGCGCTCCTTGCTTGAAGAGGACACAGCCCTGGTTTCAGGGGCTCACTCCGCCAACCCTGCCCTGCAAAGCTGACAGCAACGGCAGAGGCTCCTGCGTGGGGCGGTGCTCAGGGAGCAGCACTGACAGTGATCTCGGGAGAAGAGGACAGATGGGAACGGGACAGTGGGCACTCCAGGCAGAGGGAAGGCCTCAGCCACTGCCAGTCTGAGAGGCTTTGGGAGCATTAACAAATGGAGTAACGCCAAGACAGGGTTACCAAAGCTGAGGCATATTCTTTCAAGTTTGCAATGGCTGCCTTAAACAACAAAGAATTCAACGGAAGCTGAAGGTCTCAATTCGAGGCCCTGTGTGAGTTTGCCCGGGCTGCCATAACAAAGCACTGCAGACTGGATGGCTTACACAACACTTATTTTCTCACAGTTCTGGAGGTTAGAAGTTCAAGATCAAGGTGTCAGCAGGGTTGGTTTCTTCTGTGGCCTCTCTCGTTGGCTGGCAGACGATGGTGTTCCTCTGGTGTCTTCACAGGGCCATCTTTCTGTGTGTCTGTGTCCTCTTCTCATGTGGGGGCCACTTACATTGCAGTAGGGCCCACCCTCATGACCTCATTCTTAACTCAATTTCCTTCTCTCAGAGACCCTATCTCCAAATGCAGTCACAGTCTAATGCATAGGAGTCAGGCCTTCAGCATATGTATTTTTTAAAAGGACCTAAGGGGACAGCTAGGATGTGAGTGTGGGGAGGAGAAGCTGGAGGGCCCTGAACGTTCCTGGATATCAGGCTGAGAAAACTGGACTCTGTGCCCATACAGTAATAAGGGGTGGCCACAGGAGTAGAATATGCAGCAGAGCTTTTGGACCCTCACCCCAGCAGTAGGCATGGTAGAGAAGTGAGAACGGGGAAGAGAAGCTAGGGGAGCAGCCTGTGGGTAGGGGAGGAGGAGCAGGAGGTACCTGGAGGCAGGGCCCCCTCATGATCCCCAAGGTGGATATTAACTGCCCCCATTTTACAGATGAGGAAACTGAGACTTGGAGAGGATAAACAACTTCCCCAACGCTCATACCAGTTTCTTACACTGACGCCTCCACAGCTAAAACACTCAGGCCTGGGGTGGCCCAACAAACATTTACTAAATATATTGAAAAAAGCAGGATAGACAAAATTCATATATGGGCTGTCTACCTCCAAAGGTATGCAGCCTGGGGCACAGGGGATAGTGGGGGTAGGGGTGGGAGGGCAGGGACAGGAAGGTAGGCTGCAGAGGTAGGGTCAAAGCAGGACACACAAGTTGGGGACACTAATTAACATGGGGATAGCAGGGAAGAAAGAAGAAGGAGGTGAGGATGGTCAAGTTAGAAGATACTTTAAGTGCCTTTCTGGATGTTCATGCTGGCCGGCAGTCCTTGGCGGCTGGCAGCCAACCTACCCTCACGCATCACCTCCTAATGTCCAAATCAGAACTGTGACCAGGCTCCAGACCACTCTTGGTCTCTGTACCACCCCCACACTGCCCATCAGGACCAGGGGCTGGAGTATCCAGGCAGTCAGCCAAGAAGGTGACAGCTGTGGCCAGCTGGCCCCTGTGGAGCAAACTTCCCCCCTGCCTGGGCTCTCAGAGTCCCTCCCAAGGCCTCACTCCTTTCTTCTTTGCCAAAGGAAAAGCCAAGAGATTCCTAATTCCCACAGAAGAAGGGCCTTAGGCAGTAGGCCTGAGGACAGACACCACAGATAAAGTTTCCCGTTCATTTATTACATTGATAATAATCATCACATGTATTTACTGGGCTTCTACTTTATGCTGAGTCCTTCGTACAACAGAATCACCAATCTTCCCTGCATTCCCCCAAAGGTGAAAATATTGGCTCCCTAATGTGTGTGTGTGTGTATGTGTCTCTCTCTCACACACACACACACACACACATGCATGCAAACACACCCATGCATGCATGCACATGGTGTTTCTCCTTCCTTTCTTTCTAATCGCTGGCCAGTTACTCTCTCCGTCTCAACCCTATGATCCAGGGCTGGCCAGAGCAAAGTAGCTACAGCAGGCATGCCCTAGCAATCCATAATATAGCATGTTTGTTGACAAAATGAAGTGGAGTCACTGTGGAGTGAGGTTAGGCAATAGGAAATTAACAGCTGACTTCAGAGGTCAGGAAAGAGGGCGTCCAAAGGCTGGAATTTGCTTCTGCTTCCCGACAGTGAGTCTGACGGCAGAAAGAGCAGGGGTTCCCCACCCACATCAGATGGCCCTGGACTGCTCGAACCTGATGCATGGCCCAGTGCCAAAGAGGAGGGATGTGGTCAGCCAAGAGGCCTGAGCAGACTCAGAAGCAATCCCCGGAGCCTAAGCCATTCCACCTCACCCCACCCCACCCACAGTGGCCACCAGGAACAGATGACGGTACCTGAGGACCCTCAGGCCACCAGTCATCTCTGAGCCTCTCACCAATCCATCTTCCACCTGGAATCCAGCCAGATTTTTAAAGATGCAAACAAAAGTATATCACTCCCAGGATGAGGGGGCTGCTGGGGTTTTAGGAATCTGGGTGATGTTTCCCAGGTACACGTGTATGTAAAGATTTGTCCACATCACTGTAAGTTATACCTCACTGTAATTTTTTAAAGGGACTTCCACATTCAGGAATATGGAGTAGCTTTATTTTTTTCCCGTACTTCCTGCTAAGTACAACTGAAAACCCTGGACCATCACGTATTAAACAAACACGAGAAGACTATGAAAGGTGGAGTGAAGAAGGCAGACAGGCCAGGGACCTCAGGACCCGAGAAAGAACACAGCAGCAACTCCTCTGGGTTTCTTTTTGTCTTATTATCCAAGACCAGGTACTGGAGAAGCCAACAACCTGGAAACACCAGTGGGCAGAAAAACAACAACAATAACAACAACAACAACAAAGCTGCTCTCTGTAGCCAAAGGACTAGGAAAAGGCAGCCCTGCAAGACAGAAAACTCTTAGACAATAAATACTGTACTGCAGCCAAACGCCACAGGAAAGACTGCAGCCCCACCCCGCCAATGCCGCAAAGGCTGAGCAGAGAGCCCTGCCCTCCCCCTCACTAGGCTACTGCCTAGCCCCAACATCCCTGGCTGGGTGGTGTCAGGCCAAGTAGGGAGCCAGGTCTTGCATCCCAGTGGTAACAAGCACTCTCCCCGACCCCACAGCATTAGTGGAGAACACTTTGGGAGCCAAAACTTGCACCCTGTTCAGCAGTAACAGGGAACCCTCCTTAGGTGTCAATGGAAGCAGAACAAAGAACCTGGACTTCTACCCTCACCTTGCAGTACTGAGGCCATGCCACCACTTGTCAGATGGCTAACAGAGGAAGTCAGCTAAAACAGGTTTAAATAAGACCGAGAATTTCATAATACAATACAAAATGTCCAGGTTTCAATTAAAAAGCACTTATCATACCAAAAACCAGGAAGGTCTCAAACTGAATGACAAAAGACAATTGATGGATGCCAACACTGAGGTGACAGAGATGTCAGAATTATCTGACAAAGATTTTAAAGCAGCCATGACAAAATACTTCAAAGAATAACTGCAAACACACTTGAAACAAATGGAAGCATAGAATACCTCAGCCAAAAAATCAGAAGCTATAAAGAAGAACCAACTGGAAATTTGAGAGCTGAAAAATACAATAACCCAAATAAAAACTTCAGCGGATAAGGTCAACAGCAGACCTGGGGGGGGGAGGGGCGGGGCAGGAGGGAGGAACAGAGGGAACAATTAGTGAATTCAAACATGAAACAATAGAAATTATCTAATTTCACAACAGAGAGAAAAAAGACTGGAAAAAAATGAACAGAGACTCATGGACCTGGGGAACTACTGTATAAGAAAAGATCTAACATTTGTGCCATTGGAGTCCTTAGAGGAAAGAAGGAGGAGGGTAAGGAAAAAGAAGTACTAAAATCGGTAATGGCTGAAAATTTCCCAAATTTGACAAGAGACATAAACCTACAGATTCAAAAAGGTGAACAAATCCCAAACAGGATAAAGTCAAAAAAATTCAAAGCTAAACACATCATAATTAAACTTTTGAAAACTAAAAGCAAAGAAAAAAAATATTTAAAGAAGTTAGAGAAAAACAATGTCTTATCTAAGGGGGAATACAATTCAAATGACAACAAATTTTTCCTCAAAAACCATGGAGGCTGAAAAGATATGTCACAATATTTTTCAGAAAAAGACTTTTTTTCCAAGCCTACATGGTTTCCCTAGAAAATTCTACCAAACTTTTAAAGAAGAATTAACACCAATTCTATATATCTTCCAGAAAATAGAAGGAAGAAGAAATACTTCTCAGTTCATTATGCAGCTAGGTTTACCTCGTACCAAAACCAGACAGTACTAAAAAAATAAATATCTAGACCAATATCCCTCATGAACAGATGCAAAATCCTTAACAAAACATTAGCAAAGAAAAATCAGCAATATATAAAAAGAATTATACATCATGACCAAGTGGAATTTATTCACTTTCATCCAGTGATAAAAGGTTGGTTCAATATTTGAAAATCAATCCATATAATCCACCAAATGAATAGGCTAACAAGGAAAAACCATATGATCTTACCAATTGGTGCAGGAAAATCATTTGACAAAATTCAACACTCCATTAATGATAAAAAATTCTCAGAAAAATAGGAATACAGGGAAAATTCCTCAACTTGACAAAAAACATCTAAAAAACCTATAGGGCATTCTACCTAATGTTGAAGGACTGGATGCTTTCCCTCTAAGACTGGAACTAGGAAGGATACCTACTCTTACAACTCTTATTCAACATAGGATTAGAAGTTCTAGCCAGTGCAATAAGGCAAGAAAAGGCATAAAAATAGGAAAGGGTGAAGTAAACCTGTCCCTATTTGTAGATGATACAGTCACATAAAAAGTCCCAAGGAATCTACAAAAATAAAAAAGGAAAGAAACTTGACTTAAGACTCACACTTTCTACAAATATTAATTCAAAATGGATTACCAACATAAATGTAAAATGCAAAATTTTAAAACTTTTAGGAAAAAAATAGAAGAAAACCTTTGAGACCTAGGACTAGGCAAAAAGGTGCTAGACATGACACCAAAAGCACAATCCATAGGAAAAAAAGTTGCTAAATTAGACTTAAAATTTGAAATGTATGCTCTTTGAAAAACTGACCCTGTTAAGAGGATGAAAAGACAAGCCACAGAATGAGAAGAAATATTTGCAAACCACATAGCTGACAAAGGACTAGTATTTAGAACACACAAAGATTTCTCAAAACTCCAGCAATAAAAAAGCAAACAGTCCAATTAGAACATGAGCAAAAGACGTGAGCAGACATTTCATTGAAGACGATATACAGATGGCATAGGAAAAGATATTCAGCATTGTCAGCCATTGGAGAATTCAAATTAAAATCATGAGATATCATTACATACATATGAGAATGGCTAAAATAAAAAATAATGACAATACCAAATGCTGGCAAGGATGCGGAGCAACGATCGTTCATTGCTGGCAGGAATACAAAATCATATAGCCACTGTGGAAGACAGTTTGGCAGTTTTTTACAAAACTAAGCATACTCTTACCGTATGATCCAGTAATCATGTTCCTTGGTATTTACCCGAATGAGCTAAAACTAAATGTGCATGCAAAAACCTACACGCAGATGTTTGTTTATAGCACCTTTGTTCATAACTGCCAAAACTTCAAAGCAGCCAAGATGTCCTTTAGTGGGTGAATGGATAAATAAACTGTGTTATATCCAGACAATTGAATATTATTCAGCACTAAAAAGAAATGAGCTATCTAGCCACGAAAAGTCATGAAGGAACCTTAAACACATATTGCTAAGTGAAAGAAGCAAATCTGGAAAAGGCTACATACTGTATGATTTCAACTAAATGACATTCTGGAAAAGACAAAACTATGGAGACTAAAACGACGTGTGGTTCCCAGGGGTTTGAAGGGAGGAAGGGATGAATAAGTAAAACACAGAGGATTTTTAGGGCAGTGAAACTACTCTGTATGATACTAACAGTGTACAGAGATACATGTCATTATACATTTGTCAAAACTCATGGAATGTACAACACCAAGAATGAACCTTAATGTAAACCATGGACGCTGGGTGATAATGATGTGTTGATGTAGGTTCATCAGTTGTAACAGACATACCACTGGGGAGTGTGTTGATAAGGGGAAAGGCTTGCGGGTAAGCAGGTATATGGAAACTCCTTACCTTCTACTCAATTTTGCTGTAAACCTAAAACTGCTCTAAAAATAAAGCCTATTTTTTTTTAAAAGAGCAATTGAACTGTACATTTATGATGGGTGGATTTTAATTATACTCTAATAAACCCTTAAAAAAGGAACAAGTGGAAAATAAAAATAACACAATAGCTAATTTTTTAAGTCAATAAAAGTGTTGGCCATTAAGGATGTGCTCTAGAAATTAGGATTTATTATAAAACAAAGTGATGGGAAATGTCAGAGAAAAGAAAAAGTAAAAGATCAAGTCAGGAGATACAAAAAAAAGTTTAAAGAAAAGATTATAAAGAAAAGTTCAGACGTTTTTAGCCTGACATTCAACACCGCCCCATCTCTAACCTGCCTCTTCTCTCAGCCATGTCCTGAACTCCATCAATGGATAATGCCCCAAACTATAAAGCGGGGAGAGACACCAAACTGCTCCTGATGTCCCTTATTTTAGAGAAGGAAAATATAGGCTGTGAGAAAGTGTGTTCCCCACCAAAAACCTCTGTATCTGGCCTTGGGTCCAGCGTTAGCCGTCAACACCCCGGCCCTCGCAAGACGCTGCTCCGAACTGCAGCCCCCGCTCCTGCCGCCTCCTGCTTTATTTTGCACAGTACTTGCCATCATTGCACTCTACTTATGTTTATTTGTTTTTCCTCTGTAGCTCCAGGAGGGCTGAAGATTCGCTGTTGCCTACCCAGGTGTTAAAGGGCGCTGTGGTGCTTGTTATGGCTGTGTCCCCCAAAATTCATGTGGAAGCCCTGAGTCCCAGTGCCTCAGAATGCAACTATCTTTGGAGACAGCGCCTTTGAAGAGGTAATTAAGGTAAAATGAGGTTACAAGGGTGGGCCTGAATCCAATCTGACCTCATATTCCACAGCGCCCACTCGGCCCCAAGGGACACCACATCCTTGTCCTGCCAATGGACGAAGTTGCAGGCCCTGCCCCTCTCCCCTCCCTCCACTGAGGGCAGCCCTGACCTTCCAGACAGCTGCTCTCGCTTTGCTGCAGTAGCATTCCCTGCGAAGGCGCCTCTGGGTTGTGGCAGCTCAGCCAAAGTCTCTCCCCCTGGCACACAGCCCCATCTCTCTTGGAGCCCCCTTGCTTGGTCTGGGAGGACACACCCTCTCCCCACCCCAGGAGCCTTCTGTCACTCAGGCTACAAGTGAGTTAATGACCAAAGGAGCAGCTCGGCCACCCGCCAGCAAGACCTACTGGAAGGTGTCCGCTCCTGCGGAGAGACGGGGTCTTGGCCTTAGCGGCTGTCCAAGACAAGAGAAAATGCTCCATTCCACAGGCTGCTGTGCTTTCAGAGGAAACCAAAGTAAGACCGGTGTCAGTCAGGGTACTGGCAGGAAACAAGAGGTGGACTCAGCTGTTTTGGTTTTTGTAAGAGGATTTAATGAAAGGACTATTTACTTGGGTATGAACATTACAGACACCAACATGGGATAATGAGGCACCCTGGGACTAGCAAGGGTGAGAGCCATTACCAGCCCAGGCTGTGGGGGAGGGAAGGAAACAGGGTTGCTGGAGCCCGTGAGGGAGGCTACAGCAGGAGCTACAGGCAGGAGCTATAAGGGGGTAGGGGTCGGGGTGTGAGGTGGCATAGCTATCACCAAAACTGCAGTGGCTGTCAGGATAGGAGCCAGGGAGAAATATCCAAACCTCTCTCTCCCCCATCTCCTCCGGTGCCCAACACTGGCCAAACCCAGCTGGAAGCCAAAGCCGTGGGACCCAGTGCTGCCCTCCATACAGGGCAGCCCCTGGCACAGAGGAGGGTGGAGAGGGTCAGGCAAGGCAGAGAACAACCAGCACTGGCCTAATGCAGGGACAGGAGCCATCCAACTTGAGCAAACATCTTACCAAAATGACATCCAGGAAGCACAGGAGTCATCAGAATTCACTCAGTCAAATGGGTTTGACCATCTTAGGGTATAAATGACAACGAATATGGGATATTCTGTGTGCCTGAGTCCACCTCCCCTCCTACTCTCACACTGATTTTCTGTATTGGAACATCCGTGCTGTAATCGGGCTGCTCTCTCCCCGTATCAGCCTCGTTCCATCAAGTAACACTCAAATTGGGACAATTTGAGTAGCACTTACTAAAAGGACTATTTACTGAGGTGTGAGCAGGAGATGGTCCCTTATCTCTGGGCTGATGATATCAGAGCTGTCACCACTCCTAGACCTGAAGGGGCCAGAGGAGGAAGCAACTGCCCACACTGAGTCAGGGGCTGTGTGGAGACAGACGTGCAACAGGACCTAGGCCTCTGGCTGAGGAACAAGGCCAGTCACAGGGACTTACAAGGAGAGGAATGAACACCCTGCCTTCACCTCCTCCCTCCCCTGGATCCTGCCGGGCTCCTCACTGGCTGGCCTCCCGGGCACAGAGCAGGATGGAAGCTGGATGGAGACAGGTGAGGGGGGGGCAAATGGAAGATGGCCAAGGGGTGGGCAAGACGACCTGGCACAGCCAGTGGGAAGGGTGCTCCCCTGCCCTGTAACCTGGCAGACAGACAAAGCCATAGGCCTGCCCACTGAGTAGCATCTCCCCTACAGACTGTCTTACAAAGGGTGACCACTGCAGACCCGCTTCCAGAGCCAGACTTCCAGCAAAGCCAGAGTCAGTGTCTACTGCTGGCAGTGTCAGAACCCTGACATAAACATCTTTGTGCATGAGTTGGGGTCTTTTTCAAAACGATAATGGGCAGAGCACAATGATCACAGGGAGGGCTGAGGGCAAAGCCACCACCAAGCAGCCAGAGACCCTAGGACCCAGATACCACTGGGGTCTCCACCACCCCAGAGCAGATTCTCCCCACTCCTGCTTCTCAAATCATTATCTCCCAAAATGAAGGCAGGGCAATGGGTTTCATCTGCTAAACCAAGGTCATGTGCCTTCAACCAAACTGCAAGAGAGCCTGAGATTGAGAGCACCCTGCATTACTGTTAGGAAGGGAACCCCCAAACATGGAAAGAGGTTTCCCACCTGGGCAGCCAACAAATAATGTCCACTAACTCCATGCAACCTTTTCAGTATGTCAGAGTACTTCCTTCAGATAGTATCTTCAAAGGATTCCTGACCCCTGCTGTGTATAACCAAATTTCCTTCCCCAAAGAGTGACTCTCCAACCACATCCAGAGAACAGAGTGCCTGCTTTGCTGCACCTGCACACATTATCATGAAAAATTTTTTTATAAAAACTAGTTGGCAAAATATGATTGATACCTCATATCTTGATTCTCTCTCTCTCTCTCTCTCTCTCTTTTTGGTTCCTATGTCCATTAGTTGTATTCACCAAAAGTCTTCAATACTTCACTTTGGACACATTTTATTACTTTTTTTTTTTTTTTTTTTTGAGACAGAATCTCACTCTGTTGCCCGGGCTATAGTGCCGTGGCATCAGCCTAGCTCACAGCAACCTCCAACTCCTGGGCTCAAGCGATCCTCCTGCCTCAGCCTCCCAAGTAGCTGGGACTACAGGCATGTGCTACCATGCCCGGCTAATTTTTTCTGTATATTTTTAGTTGGCCAATTAATTTCTATTTATAGTAGAGACAGGGTCTCGCTCTTGCTCAGGCTGGTTTCAAACTCCTGACCTTGAGCGATCCTCCCACCTCGGCCTCCCAGAGTGCTAGGATTACAGGCGTCAGCCACCGCGCCTGGCCCATTTTATTAGTTTTGATGACTGATTTTTCATTATTTTCCTTTTTGTAGCTTTGTGCTAAAATTAGCTGACATCTGCTGAAAGAAGAGATTAGGATTAGAGTCAGCTGTGTGTAACAGAAAAAAACACCAGAGGCTTAAACTACATAGAAGTTTCTTTCTCTTCCACATAAAAGGAGCCCAGAGAAGAGTGGGCCAGGGTGGCCTTCAACCCACTCAACAGTCATGAAGGACGGTACCAGCTCCTTCTCTGCCATCCCCTGATAAGTCCTCATCCCTGCTGTCCCAGGTGGTGGCTGGAGTTCCAGCCATCACGTCCAGCACCACAGAGGGCAGGATGAGGGAGGACTAGCTGTCCACCTTTACGACTTGATGTGTGACCTCACCTGGCTACAAGGGAGCCTGGACAACAAACTCTTACTACTCAGGACTGAGGCAGAATGAATATCGAGGGGCAGCCAACGGTCTCTTCCACAAACAAGGATAAAAATCGTGTTGAAGACAACCCATTCATGTGAGAACAATCAGGATGTTTATGATGGTGATGATAGCTAACATTTACTAAATATTACTAATTGTGGGCACTGTTCTAGGCACTTGGTATGTATTACTTAATCCTATGAAGTAGATTCTGTTGCTATCCTCATTTTACAGAGGAGGAAATTGAGGCACAGAGAGGCTAGGTAACTTGTCCAAGGTCACCCAGCTACCAGGTGGCTCCAAAACCCCCAGGACGAGACCCAACTACGAACAGAGGCAACTCTTAACCAGCAATCACAGAATGAAGTCAAGGAGGCTGACTGGGGCTCTTCCAAGGGGCTTATCTATTGACTCGGGAGTGGAGAGAGGGGAGCAAAGGTGCCTTCTCACTTTGCCTCTGAATATTTCATTTGTTCACCCATGCAACAATGTCCTTTCATAACCACACATTACATTTGCAGTTCAGTGTCCAAAGCCTGTGTCTGCCACTCCTTTGGGGCAGATGCTGTATCCCCATTGGCCTGCGTAAAGCACAGCACAGCAGGGGCTCAGAAGATCATTGTTCCGTGAGTGATGTGCGTATGGGGCCTCCTCTGCGCCGGGCTCTGGGATGGGTGCTGAATGCGCCCGGATGGGAGACGTGGGCCCTGCCCACTGGTATCACAGCCAAGAAAAAAGACGGGGGTGGGGATTGGGGGGCACACCACAGGCAAAGGCACGGGGACCTACAGCAAGTAGTCTGGAGTGGCTAGACTAGTTTATGAGTCACAGCCATAAGGGACGTGGTCCTCAAGGTAGGCTGGAGCCAAACTTGAAATTCCTTTCACATCTGAGGTGAAAAAATCCAGCCTTAGCTCTGAGGCAATAGGAAGTCAGGGGAGGCTTAAGCAGGGGGTGACATAATCAGAGCGGCCTCAGGAACAACTCCTCTGGTGGTGTGCCGAGGACAGAAGGAGAGAGACCAGAAGCCGGGAGATTCAGACAGGGTGAGTCTGGGGGGTGGGGGCCAAAGTGAGAGGTCTGGAAGAGGGAGAGAAGGGTGGAGTGAGAAAACACAAAAGAGGTCCCATACCCAGTGCGTGTGAGCCAGACGGAGGGGCCAGGGAGCTGTGGGAGGGGAGAAGGCAGGGGTCTGAGGTGGCCAGAGCAAGAGGAGCAGGGAGGAGGGGCTGGAGAGGGGCCCTGGCTTGAGCTGGGGCAGACAGAGCAGTTGGACGCCAGCAGCTTTGTGCTCATGGCTCAGAAATGTTCCAGGCCTGCCAGGAGACTGCCTGGCCCCTGCCGCCCCGTCCCCCCACTAGCCCCAGCCAGGCTCCCACATCAGGAGCTCTGAGGCTGCCCCCCCAGCCTTCTGCTCCCCCAGAGTGGGCCTCCCCTCTGCAGAACCCAGGCACACCTACACACCCCTCCCCTTCAATGGCTGATGAAACACAGGCCAGGGAAGGAGGGAGAGAGAATAAACAGACATCTGCAGGGGGCCCATCAGGAAGCAGGGGGTGGGCTAGGGTGGGCTGGGGTGCCAGGGGGCCCACAGGTCCAGCGGGACAGTGGTGGATGGGATCCAGGGAGCAGGCAGAGCCAGTAGGGAGTTAACATCTGCAGTGCTTTGCCCAACAGGCCTAATGAGACACAGGTGGTCCCCTGGCCCTGGCCCCACCTCCCTGCGCCCTGATAGTGTAAGCTGATGCTGGTTGTCTGGGGAGTGGAGAGGGGGGTTCTGCAGCCGCGGAGGGCGGGGCTGGGGCGGCTGGCTGGAGCCCAGCACATAACTCTGGCGGTTGCAGTCTGGGGCTGCAGACACCCAGCCACTCTCAGCTGAACTGACAGCATGAAGGTACCGGGCCCAGGGTGGGGAGACTCCTGGCACTGGGGGACTGAGCCTACTCTGTGGAGAGAGGCCCCTTCCCAGAGAGGGGTCTATGAAGGCACAGGGGGTTCTCTTGAAACCCTCGAGCTCTTGGGGTTACTTTGGAGGCAGAAGAGGGACTAAAGGGCATGAGAGGGTCCCAGGCAGGGGGCGATGTGTGCATGTGTGGTGCGGGCAAGTGCAAAGAGAACAGGGGGTCTCTGGGCTGTGCTGACCCTGTCTTCTGCTACCAGGCTCTCCTGGCTCTGCCGCTGCTGCTGCTTCTCTCCACTCCCCCCTGTGCCCCGCAGGTCTCCGGCATCCGGGGAGATGGTAAGCAGCCCCCCACTCACAGATGCAGCCTGGCCACAGGCTGTTCTGAGAGTCCAGGGCTGAGCCCTGGCTCTGCAGGACTCGGTTTCCTCCTTTACAAAATGGGGCAAGTGGATGACATGAGCTTCGCGCATCCCTCAACGAAGAAATCTCACTATTTCTTATGACAGAGTCCCCCTGCAGGGAGCACCGTGGGGTGCTGAGGTGTGGGTGATGCCTTAGTCCCTCTCCCCTCACTGTCCCCACGCCCCACCCCAGCTCTGGAGAAGTCTTGCCTTCAGCAGCCTCTGGACTGCGATGACATCTACGCCCAAGGCTACCAGACAGATGGCGTGTACCTCATCTATCCCTCGGGCCCCAGCGTGCCTGTGCCCGTCTTCTGTGACATGACCACCGAGGGCGGGAAGTGGACGGTGAGTGGATGAGGGGACAGAAGCCAGACCTGGTTGGAGTCCCAGCTGTGTAACCCTGGGCTTCACCTCTGTCAGCTCAGTGTATTCATTTTTTAGATGGGGATAATTATATCCACAGCAGTTTCTAAGCTGCTCCCAAAACTTAAATCTAAGTGCCTGAGGGAGGCTAATGCATGTAACCCTCACAATCATCCTGGGAAGTAGGGACCTTTTCTAGTCAAGGAAGTGAAGCCCAGAGCAGTGAAGTAACTTGCCCCAAGTCACACAGACAGGCACTTGAACTCTAGCCTGCTCCCTCTTAACCTGTTTCCTTTCCTGCCTCTACAGGGGGCTGTGAGAAGTGCCCCTGCAGGTGCTGGCACCACACAGCTGCTCAGTGAGGCCCTGGTGCCAACGGGCACCTTATTTCAGCAACCCCACCCCTCCCTTACTCAGTCCTTTAACAAACTGGCCATGGCATTGCAGGACCCATGCCTGAGCTGAGCAGGGCAGGAGAGACCCCTGCCCACTGGACCCTTGATTGCCTAGTCCTGTCCTCTCTGCTCTAGGTTTTCCAGAAGAGATTCAATGGCTCAGTGAGTTTCTTCCGGGGCTGGAACGACTACAAGCTGGGCTTTGGCCGTGCTGATGGGGAGTACTGGCTGGGTAAGGCGGGGTCAGGTGGGCTGAGGGGTGCCCCAGGGCCAGGTCCTTCCTGACCAGCTCCCCCTCCTCCCCAGGGCTGCAGAACATGCACCTCTTGACTCTGAAGCAGAAGTATGAGCTGCGAGTGGACCTAGAGGACTTTGAGAACAACACAGCCTATGCCAAGTACGCCGACTTCTCCATCTCGCCCAACGCAGTCAGTGCAGAGGAGGATGGCTACACCCTCTACGTGGCAGGCTTCGAGGACGGCGGGGCAGGTATCCCTCCAATCAGCCCTTGCCCCCTTCAGGCCCTTCCTTCAACCCTCCTGGGCCTGGAAGGGCCACAGCTGGCTCCATACCAGCTCAAACCAGCTTGGGCCTCAGCCCGGCGGAGCAGCCACCCGGGCTCTGCTCTAGGCAACCCTGTGAAGGAGCAGCTGTTTCTCTTCACTGCAGAAGCACATCTACCCAACATCTGGCTCAGGGAGGGTGCCCCATCCCACCAGGCTGCCACGTGATGTCCCTCAGTGTCACTCGTCATTGTCACCCTCTCCCTGCCAGCTCAGGCTCAGCTCCCTGCCTCAGCAGCCCCATCCCTCCTCTTCCCTGCCAGGTGACTCCCTATCCTATCACAGCGGCCAGAAGTTCTCCACCTTCGACCGAGACCAAGACCTCTTTGTGCAGAACTGCGCAGCCCTCTCCTCAGGAGCCTTCTGGTTCCGTAGCTGCCACTTTGCCAACCTCAACGGCTTCTACCTTGGTGGCTCCCACCTCTCCTATGCCAATGGCATCAACTGGGCCCAGTGGAAGGGCTTCTACTACTCCCTCAAGCGCACCGAGATGAAGATCCGCCGGGCATGAGGGGCTGGCCCCGTCAGGCCCTCCTCTTCCCCTGGCCACTCCAGGTCTCCATGAGTGCTCCCTCTGTGCCACCCCCCACTGCAGGGCCCCTGATAGGTTGTTTCTGCTGCTCCCTGCTCACCAGCTTCTCACAGGGGGCCTTGTGGCTCTCAGCCACGGCCGATTCCCATCACACGTCCATCTCTATGCCAGGCCCTGCTCCCCTGCACCTGAGGCTACGCTGCGAGCAGCTTCCTGGGCCTTTTCTGAGGCACAGCTGTCCCTGGCTGGGCTCCATGAGACTGAGTTGTCTCCGCCCTGTCCCAACAGCTGAGAGCCAGAAGCCGCTCCCCCAGATGCAGGCTCGTGTTCCACCTTACCCAGCTTCCTCACTGTGGACCCCTCTCTGGGCCCCCCCTAGCATTGCTAGGCTGAGTGGCACTGTCTGCCCAGTGCCCACAGTGAAAGCCAGGCCACACCAGCACTGAGAACACCCTCTGGCTATTCTCGGACTACATTCCACCCTTGGCCTCCCTCCCACCAACCTACTCCCCTGTGGTGAGCACCATGGGCCCCCAGCCCCACCGCACTGCCATACTCAGCTCCCCTACCCAGCCATCCCAGCCCCACAAAGCTCAATGCAGATGGTATTTACCACCACTACAGCACGTCACTCTGAAACAGCCACAGCCAAGGTAGGCAGGTGTGCATACTAGGTCCCCTGAACCCTCTGGGGGCTGAGGTTGGGCCATGTGATGGGGGAGAGGACAATCTTTGTGGGGCGGGGAGTGGGTAGGGAGTGGAGGTCTCAATAAACCTTCAGGAACTGAGTGATTTGGCCTCGTGCACACAAATCTATGTGCTTGGACCCCAAATGTGGGCATCTGTTTCCTCTTTGCTTCCTTACTGATGGCATCCTGCCCCCAACTCCAAAATTATACCCAGAGGCAGGCACTGAAGGGAACCTTGTATTTCACAGGCCTCATTTTGATGACAAAAAAACTGTAACAACATTATAATAATAAAAATAAAAATAAAAATACAATACTGAAAAGGATCGTCCAGAGGGAGCCAGGTTCTCCCAATCCTGTCATGGCTCTGTGGTGGCTCAGGTGGCTGCTTAAGGCTGAAGGGTGGGTCTGAGATGAACCTGCAGAATCATCCAAGCTGAGCCTCACCTGCCAGGCCCAGGGCTGCAGTCCTCAGGAATGCTCCTATGAGCATTGGAGCTGGGTCCGCCCTGGCAGCAAGGCACAGGCCATGGGCCTCAGGGCTCCTGGAGGTCAGGCAGGTCAGCCAGCAGCATGGGGGAGTCCATCTGGATCTCACGCTGCAGGGATTCAATGTCAGCAGGGTTCATGCCATGGCCCTCGAGCCAGTCAGCAAGCAGGGAGGCTGAGAGTGAGGCTGAGTCCGCCTGGCTGCAGAAAAGGGGAGAAGGGAGGGAACACTATTAGCCTAGGCCATATCCTTACCCACCCCACAGGCGCACTCCTATTGCACCAGAAACCCCAGCCCACAGCCCCCCAGGAGCTTGGGCCAGCCACCTTACCCATCCTGTGGCCCATCAGCCACGCCCATGTCAAAAGACTGATTTAAGAATTCCTCCAGGTCAAAGCCAACACCATAGCCAGCCCCACTGCCCTTTGGTGTGCCTGAGAACACAGGGGGCAGGGGATCCTCCACCTGTGGGGATAAGAGCAGGTTACAATGCAGGCACCAGCAAGGACAGACTGAGGTCTGCAGGGCACCCAGTCCCAATGCTGCTGACCACTCCGCCTGGATACCCATAAGTGCTAACACCAGTCTCGGCAAGCACTGAGGGCCAGCTGAAGCCCATCTCTAGGCCAGACACTTTCCAGGCAATGTCTTAATTTGTCTCCCAACAATCTTCTCATCAGCATTGTGCTCCTTCTATGAGCAAGCGGACAAGTTCAGAGAGATGAAGTTCCATCTGATGCTCAGTTTTCAGGACAAAGAACAATTCCTGAACCTGTTTTCCTTGGGTCCAGATCCAAGTGTCCCTACTGCCTGGGACACCTATCTCACCTGCGACTTAGACAGCTGCTGGGTCACCAGGTTGACATCGGGTGACTCCGACGTGGAAGGTTGAGGGACTCCTCCGGGGTCTGGAGGCGGTGGGCCAGATGGGAAGTAAGGCAGGACTCCTGAGGTGCTGGGGTCAGGCAACCCAGGGGGTGGCACAAGAGGCTGTGGGGCCAGGAGGCTGGTGGAGGTGGCAGTCTGGAGTGGAGTAGGGAGAGAGATGGGCCCTAGAGGGCCAGTGACATGGGATGCAGGGCCAGAGCGTGGGCAGGCAGGCTGGGGTGCAGGGCCAGAGATGGAGTCTGCAGGTTGCGGTGGGGGGCCAGTGGGCTGGGCTACAGGGCCAGGTGGAGGACTGGTAGGCTGGGCTGGGGGTGGTGTTGGGACAGGGGCAGGGGCGGGGGGCTGGGCCATGCGAGTCCAGCGCTCCAGCAGGCTGCGGTCATTGTCACTAAGCACCAGTCCGGCCAGGGGATCGGTGGAGGGTCCCCCAGAGGCCCCGACGCCCCGCTCCTTGCGCTCCCGCTCCTGCCGCCGCTTCTCCCGCTCCTTGGCTCGCTCTTGCCGACGCCGCCGCTTCTCCTCCCGCTCCCGCTGGCGCTCCTGGGCTGTCACAGGCTTTCGAGGCTCAGGAGCCTCTAGGGGTGCACTGGGGCCATCTGCAGGGAAGTTGGGCGGGGGAAGTTAAGAGCCTACAGCCTTGTCCAAGTCCCCTCTGTGCCCACCCTACGTGTCCACAAGGCACCTCTCAGCCGGCTTCTCAAGGACTTGAGCAGGGCCGCTTTGAGGGCTGCCTTGGTGTTGTCTGAGATGGCGCCCTCTCTCTTTGGTGGGGCAGGCTCACTGGCTGGTGGGGGCGGCTGCAGAGTCAGATCAATGGTGTCAGATGCAGGGCCAGGGCATGGTGGTGGGGCTGGTGGGGGTGACTCCATGGCACAGTCCCCACTGGGAGCCCAGGGACTGGGCATCTCAACATCTGGACAGGTAGGCTCACTAGCCACAGGCTGCAGGGAAGGCTGGAAGCGGATCTGTTGGCGGATGCCCTCGCGCCGTGCATGGAAGTCTTCAATCTCGGCCACAATGGCCTCCTTGATACGCTCCCGGGTGAGGGCTTCCCGGTCAAAGGCAAAGTCAAAGGGTGGGGCACAGTCAGGTTCATCATCGGGATCATGGTACTTGGACAGGAAGGGGTGGCGAAGGGCAGCAGCTGCTGAGATGCGGGCACTGGGCTCGAAACGCAGCATGCGGCCCAGCAGTGAGAGGGCTTGGCGGTCGGCATCTGGGTACACTGTCTCCCAGGGCACAGGCTGGCGTGGTGGCAAGCTCTGGATATAGGCCCGCACTCTCTCAGCCCCCACAGCCTGAATCACAGCTGGTGACGGGGTACCCAGCACCATCATGATAAGCTGTAGTTGGTGCACATAGTTTTTGCCTGGGAAGAGCTGACGCCGGGCCAGCATCTCACCGAAGATGCAGCCCACGGACCACAGGTCGATAGCCTGTGTGTACTCATGAAGGGAGAGCATAAGCTCAGGGGCACGGTACCAGCGCGTGGCCACATACTCAGTCATGAAGTACTGGTGCTCAGCAGGTGAGGTACACAGGCCACGGGCCATACCAAAGTCACCAATCTTGAGCTCACAGTTCTCATTCACCAGTAGGTTGGAGGGCTTGAGGTCACGGTGGATGACCTGAGCCGAGTGCATGTACTTAAGGCCCCGCAGCAACTGGTACAGGAAATAGCGCACATGCTCCAGCGTGAGTGGCTGTGAGGAGTGGATGATCTGGTGCAGGTCACTCTCCATCAGGTCCAGGACCACATATCTGGAAAGGAGCAGTGGGGAAGAGAGGCATGGGCTGGCCTAACCACACTCTAGAAACAAGCCCCATCCTCACCATGCCCTCCCGACTCAGGACAGGTAATGGCCTTACGCAGGACCCAGTAGGGGCTGGCAGCATGGTTTGGAGGAAGAGCACCAGGTTCCAGATTCTCTATGACTTTTCCATGAACTTGGTTAAATCATTTTTCTCTCCAGACCTAGTTTCCCCATCAGGTAAAAGATGGGGTTGGACTATACCAAGGCTGGCCAATAGGTTTCATTTGGAGGCTAGCTCCATTGTTTGGTAGTGGATACTTGAAGGACTGTGATGAAAATTGTAAAAGCTTGTTCACTGTCTGTAGGACAGTGTTCTATGATTGATTAGTAATGTCTGCTATGAAAGTAGGAGGGTGCAGCGGTAGCATGAATGTCCCACATTTGACATCCTATATACCAAGATTCTATAAAATCGTAAAACCATCTGTACTCTTCTTGAAGAATAACAATTGTCCCTGCCAACATCCTAAAGGAGTACTGGTCCTAGAATTGTAGGAATTTTCCTAGCCTGCCTCACATTAAATTCAGTTGCCTTTCCAGAACTTCAGCAATATAGTCCCAGGTTTCAGAAAATGTCCCAGCTCTGCCTCCCTCTCCCATCCCACTCCTTACACAGATTTGAATTCGCCATAGGGCACGGTGGGTCTCAGGATGTCCTTAATGGCAATGATGTTGTCATGCTTGAAGTGTTTGAGGATCTTCAGCTCCCTAAGGGTCCGCTTGGCATTGGTCACCACATCAAAAGCATTCGGGATCTTCTTGATGGCCACCTGCTGGCCTGAGGAGCAGAGAAAAGGCAGATATCACAGGTACCTTGGAGTAGCCGCAGAGTCATCCCAGCCCCTTTCAACACCTTGCCTCTAGAATGCAAATAACAAGAGCTACCGCATACTGGGTACTTATTATGTGTCAAGCCCTGTGCTAAGCCTTTTACATACATTACCAAATTTTACCTTCACAACTACCCCATGAGGCAGGTACTAATAGCTCAAAGTTAAAAATGAGGAAACCTGGCTCAGTAACTTGTAGGAGGTTGCACAGCTGGTTAGTGGCAGAGTCTAGACTCTAATGCCTGTGCTCATTCCACCTCCCTACACTCTCTCCATCTCAGACGTCACCCATTTCACCACATATTCCTTGTGCCGGTTTCTGGCTCCAGAACACATTTCTCTTTCAGACACCAAGGATAGATTCTTCATTCTGGTGTAACGAGGACTATCATTTTTCTAAGGAGAAAGTAGGCTGATGAGATGGCAAAACCACCAGGCCAGAGTTTCAGAGAATTGTGCCTAACACGGAGCCTGGCACGCAGAGGGCACCTAGTCGGTATCTGTTGAACGGAGCAGGAATTCAAACCCAGCTTCACTCCCTGGCTGGCGGAGACGGGGCAGGTTTCCCTCTCCCTCCGGGAACCAGCTTCCACATCTGTGAGGGGCGGCCGATGACACAGGAAGCTCACCGGTGAGGCGGCGGCGAGCGGAGGACACCACCCCGTAGGCCCCGTTGCCTATGGTCTCAATGATCTCGTACTCGTCACCCACGTCAAAGGTCACATCGAAGGAGCGGGCTTTAAGCAGGGCCAGGTTCTTGGCCGCTACAGAGGCAGCAGTGTGGGCGGCTTCTGTCTTCACCGGCCCAGGGGGCTCCCCAGAGCCGTCCTCGCCGTCTTCCTCCTTCAGGGGCTCGGCCATGCCGTCTGTGTGGAGACGCTGATGAGGAGGGGCCCGCCCGCCCCCCGTGAGCCTCAGTGTCCCCTCTTTGGGCTGGGGAGCAGGACCGGGGAATTTCCAAGTTCCCTAAACTGACGGAGGCCTGGTAGGGGCGGAAGAGAGAGGCCGGCACGAAGGAGACAGGCTACACCGAGAGTCGCAGGGGGAGCCGGGAGCCCAGGTCGGGGTCGCGGTGGGGGAGGGGAGGCGAGGCGCGGTTCAGGAAGAAAGGGAGGGGCGGGGCACTTGGCTTTCCTAGGGGCGCACTCACCGAATGGCGCCTCACCCCCACGCCTCCTCAAGGGTTTGGAGGTCCCGAGGTTCGCCTGCCTCCAGTCCCCAACGGTGGGGGTCTCCAAGGGTCGCTCCCTTACTTGTTGGAAAGCCGCCGCCACCTCCCCAGCGTCTTGCGCTACCCTGCCTGTCCCCGCCGCCCCGCCTCCCAAGACCACGCTCCCTCCACCCTCTGGCCAATCGCTGAGCTACTTCTGCGTAGGTTCCCACCCCTTCTACCTGTTGTGCCCAATCCGAACCCACCAGCCGAGGAAGCCACGCCTCGCGCGCGCCGCTGTCCAGCTCTCCGGCGGGAGCCGCCCAAAGAGTGCCGGGCACTTACCAGGGGTGTGCTCCCCGCCCGGCGCCCTCTCCCGACGCATGCGCGCTGGCAGCCGCGGGCGCCGAGCGAACGGAAGGAACGCGCGCGCGTGCCCCATCCTTCGGCTGGACTTCCTCCAGCCAATCGCAGCTTGTCCGCCGAGCCCGGGGAACAGCCAGGCACTCGGGAGGGGCTCAGATGCCTGCGATTGTTACCATGGCGACAGGCTCCCGAAATCCCCCTCCTTTGGGCCCGTCTTCCCTTATCAGTCCTCACCGCCCAGGGAATTGTGACCCCCGTTTTCTCGGTCCTGGGAGCTCTGGAAACGTACCATCTCCGGTAGCGTGTGACTTGTCATGTCCAACCACAGAGATTCCGGTCCTCTGGAATTCTAGAGCGTCCAGCCTAAAGCCGGCACTGACTTCCGGTGGACTGTGCTCTCCGCGCAGCTTCTGCCCAATCTGGACCTCAGTTGGCGGCTTTCTGGCCGGCTGGCGTGTTTGTTCGGCTCGCATTTGTCTGTCCAGCGGCTCTCGCGCTTTGGACTGCAGTGAAGTTAAGGAAGGCAGCGGACTGGGCCGCCCAGCCTCTGCCCCTCCGCGGAGCCTGTGGGTCGGCAGAGCCTTCACTGGAACCCAGGTGCCCTGACCTACCCCAGAACTCGATAGTGCGTTCATTCGTTCCTTCATGTAACAAATAGTTGTCGAGCACCGTCCCTCTGAGGCTTAGTGCCGAGGAGGTAAAGGTGGTATAGTGGGCACTGTGAGCTGGGAGGAAAGGTTTTCAGCAGCGAGCTCGAGGTAGGGGCTGAAAGGAACAAGTGGTTTGGGGGTTGGGACTCCAAAGATGTCTGGGGTTTCTACGAATTAAGATGAGAAAGAAGGGCCTTGCAGCTGAGCAAAAGTGTGGAGGCTGAGAGATGGAGGGACCAAGGTTCTTCCTTAGCCCTGAGTAATGACCTGTTAGTGGAAGAGGGGGAGTTCAGGGTGGACCCCAATAGAGCCTGAGTGCCCGATTGACCGTGTATTCCTTAGGTTGCAAACTAATGGTGCGAGGTTGGATCCAGACAAGAAATGAATTTTGGTAAGCCTACACTCTTGTTTATATTTTCCACTGTTGCATTTTTGTCTTTTACTTTTTACTAAGCCATACGTACAGAAAGTTCTACGTATCGTAAGGGTACAGCTCAGTAAATTTTCACAGAGTACATCTGTGTATAGCATTTAGCTAAAATAAAAACACCCAGAATATTACCAGCACCCGAGAAGCCCCTTCTCTTTTCTATCTAGTGCTAAGAGTTTTTGTTAACTCTTTCGATACCTTTTTTTACACTGAATTTTAAGAGGCTTATCAGGATTCATACATTAAAATAGAGAGTAGATATTGCATTTTTTAAAAATCTCAACGTCAGGAAAAATGTATTTAAGAGTATAAGGTAAGCCCCAGGGCAAACACATACCTAATATTTAGACATGTAACAACCATATGGGCCTACTGAGTTAAGGCTGAACTGTAAATTTGTTTCTCATTTTCCTGACAGCATAGCAAAAAGCCGAGTTATCTTACACAATTTGCATTGAACATTAATAAAGAAACCATACTCATGGAAAGGAGACATTTTCTGTCACTAAGGTCTGAAGATATTTCTCTGATGGCCTTTCTTTAGGTAATAAAGTAGACAGTCTACCCTAACTCTGAAATATGTGCAATACATGGCTCTCCAGTGTCCCTGAGTGGAAGCAGAAGGCATACAAAGGCAGGACGTGTTAAACATCTTTTTCAGGGAACCAACTGCACAGCTGTCTGATGGTCTTGACTGGTAAACTGTAAAATAGTAGAAGAGACTAATAAACTGTGTATCCTTTAAATACTTGTCCATAAATATTCCATCTAGTTGGGTATACAAGTTGCAGACAGTTGAACATTCCTGGTAAAAACTCCCTGATTCCCATTTTCTTTTCAACCCATTAAGAGTTATTTTTTTGCTTCTACCACCACTAGGCCCTGACTGTCCTGGAAAAGTCATCAGTTATCTAATTATAGTCAAATCCAGTGGACATTCTTCAGTGCCAGTGCTTTCCTTACTGAGCTCTCTGTTGCATGACATAATTCACCACTTCAAGAAAAATTGTTGAATAAGTCACACATTCATATGGTTCAAAAAGGATTTAAGTGAAAAATCTTGGTCTCATCCTCAGGTGGCTGCTAAAAAAAGGCAATACAAATATAATATAAACAAATACATATCTTACCTCCCCTTTCGTGTACAAAAGGTTAGGTATATACACCTTTCTGAAAATCATTCCATATCAATAACTAGAAAGGTCTTTCTCTTTTTTTTTAATAACAGGTTTGTTTTTCTCTTAGACATAATTCACATACTGTAAAACTCATCCTTTTTTAGTGTACAATGTAGTGTTTTCTAGTATGTTCACAGAGTTGGGCAACCATCACCACTACCTAATTTTGGAACATTTTCATGACTTGAAAAAGAAGCCCATTAGCAGGCACTCATTCCTCCTCCCCTTAGCCCCTGGCAACCACTGAACTACTTTCTGTCTCTGAATGTGCTTATTCTAGACATTCCATATAAATGGAATCATGTAATATATAGTCTTATGTGTCTGGCTTATTTCACTTAGCATAACAACCTCAAGGTTCATCCACGGTGTAGTATGTACCAGCACTTCATTTCTTTTTTATGTCTGAATATATTCCATTGATTGGGTACACCAATTTTATTTATCCATTCATCAGTTGATGGACATTTGTGTTGTTTCTACTCTTGACTATTATGAATAATGCTGCTGTGAACACTTGTGTACAAATTTTCATGTCTCTTGGGTATATACCTAGGAGTGGGATTGCTGGGTCATACACAATCTCATCAGCAATTCCTCCACATCTTTGCCAGCACTTGTTATTTTCCTTTTTTTCCCCTTAATTATAGCCATCCTAGGGGATGTGAAATGGTATGGCATTGTGGTTTTGCTTTGCATTTCCCCATAATGACTAAGGATGTTGAACATCAGTTCATGTGCTTGTTGGCCATTTGTTATCTTTGAGGAAGAAGATGAATGGCCAATTGGACTAGGCTGTCGATGTCTAGTCAAATCCTTTGTCCATTTTTAACTGGGTTCTTTGGCTTTTTATTATTAAGTTGTAAGAGTTCTTTAGATATTCTGGATGTAAGTCCCTTATCAGATACACAAGTTACAAGTATTTCCATTTTTTTGGTTGTCTTCTTCATAATGTCCTCTGTTGTACAAAAGTTTTTAGTTTTGATGAAGTTCAGTTTATTTTTTCTTTTATTGTTTGTGCTATTGATATATCTAAGAAACAACCTCATTCTTTTTTACAGCTGCATAATATTCCTTTACAAATGTAATCTACTTAATCAAGACCCTGTAGATAGACATTTAGATTAGTTCAAATGTTTTGGTATTGCAAACAATACTGCAATAAATTTTCTTGAACACATCATTTTGCACACTGCAAATATGTCTGCAGGAAGAATACCCAGAAGTGGGAGTGCCAAGTTAAAGAGTATTGCTCTTGTAATTTTAGTAGCTAATGTTCAAATTTCTAACCTTAGAGACTGGACCAATTTAGACACCCACCAGCAGTATGATAGAATGACTCACATGGTGCTTTTTAAAAGCTTGGAGTTATCTGCCTGTTAAAATGGGGAGATATAAGAATCCTGATTTCTGCTTTCTTTTGGAAAATCACAATATCTGTCAATATCAGACCTGCATGTCCACATAGCAATCATGGGCTGTAACCCCACCATTGCAAGGGCATGGGCTCTTGAGTTCACCACAGCCCCAACCAGGCTGAGGGTCAGATGCCACTTACTGTACTTTCACCTCTATTTTCTATATCTTACTAAGAGCAAGAAAACAAAAGAGGCAGAGAGGATGTGTTTCAAAAAAAGAGAGAGAGAGAGACCAAGTATATATATCTCTTCATGGGAATAAAGACTGTCACATGTGTTATATACAAATAATTCTTGGCTCATGTCTCCTGCCTGGCTGCTGTGGGCATTTGAGTTCAAGATACCTGGGTTTGGCCTCTGCCCAAAGCCTCTGGGGATTTTTGAGTAGGGGGATGCCCTTCAGAGCTGCCTTCCTGAAAGATACTTCTGGCAGACAGCATGGAGGGTGTACTTGAGGGCAGAGCATGGTTCAATTAAGAAGTATGTGAAGGTTCCAGCAATAGCATTATTAGGCATCTACCCAAAAGAGCATAAGTCATTTTATAATAAAGACATCTGCACCCAAATGTTTATGGCGGCACAATTCACTATTGCAAGGATGTGGAAACAACCCAAGTGCCCATCAATTCATGAGTGGATTATTAAAATTTGGTATATGTTCACAATGGAATATTACTCAATTTTAAGAAATGACAGTGAGCTAGCTCCGCTTACATTATCCTGGATTGAGCTTGAGCCCATTATCCAAAGTGAGGCGACACAAGATCGGAAGAATGGGCTCCACATATACTCGCCATCAAATTGGTACTGACTGATTAACACTATGGTGCTCAAATGGTGGTGGTGTCCACCAGGGATTCGGGGGTTGGGGGAGTAGACCCACATCTGAGGGATGCGATGAGCATTGTGGAGGGAGGGGCATACCTCTAACCCTTGCTAGGGAGAGGCAAAGATATAAAATGTAACCAAAAGGTTTGTACTCACATATTTTCCTGAAATTAAAAAAAAAAAAAGAAGTATGTGAAGGAGCTAAATGGAGGAGGTATGATGTTGTTGGTTTCTGGTAGACAATGCAGATGTCACCAAGATAGGGACCCAGGAAAAGGAACAGGTTGGAGGGTACTGATAAGAGATGAACTCAATGGTAGATGCTTCGAGGCATTTCTGAGCATGTATGACATGATTCCCATCTCTGATCCAAGCCTTAGACATTTTCCTGAGCCCCAGAACCTTATCCTCATTCAGGTCCGCCATCACGGCAGTAGGGTATCCCTTTTTGTCAGTAGTCCCAGCATAGGTTCCAGGGTGGCTTCCCATTGGACAGGCTCAGCGAAGGGCAAGGGAGTATCCTGAGTGGCCAGACCTGTGTCACCCATCCACCTCTGAAAGTGGGGAGGGGACTCCAACCCAACCAAACTCTTTGGGCTGTGCAGATGAGGGCCACTTCCCCAAAGGAAACCTGAACTTTCCAGAAGGTGAGATGGACTCTGGGTCAGTAGAAATAATAGATGTGCCCTACCCATCGCACACCCCTCTGCCACTATAGCAGGTATAGTCAAAAACTGTGAGGAGCATGGGTGGACTCTCCATCCCAAAAAGCTGCTCTTCTGATGTCACAGCCTCTCCTCCGATCCCAAAGCTCCCCAAGTTTTTTTTTTTTTTTTTTTTTTTTGAGACAGAGTCTCACTCTGTTGCCCAAGCTAGAGTGCCGTGGCATCAGCCTAGCTCACAGCAACCTCACACTCCCGGGCTCAAGCGATCCTTCTGCCTCAGCCTCCCGAGTAGCTGGGACTACAGGCATGCGCCACCATGCCCAGCTAGTTTTTTCTATATATTTTTAGTTGTCCAGCTAATTTCTGTGTATTTTTAGTAGAGACGGGGTCTCACTCTTGCCCAGGCTGGTTTTGAACTCCTGACCTTGAGCGATCCACCCGCCTCAGCCTCCCAGCCAAAGCTCCTCAAGTTTTAACAAGACATGCTTTGATATCAGAAACTCCTGGGTGTGAATCCTGCTACATCACACCAAGACCAGGGCATTTGTTATTGTCTGTGCTGTGTGCTGGGGTCATAATCATGAACACACAGTCCCAGGCCTCTCTGATGAGGGAGACCTGGGACAGGCACCAGATGGGGTGTTTGGGCACTAGGGAGCTAGAAGAGGCCCTTTGCCCAGCCCAGGAGGTCAGGAAGGGTTTCTGGAAGTGCCATCTAAATCCAGACCTAGAGGACAAGCATGTGCCAGGCAGGCGAAGGAGAGTTCTAAGCAGAGGGAACAGCATGGGCAAAGGGCAGGGCTGATGCAGGCACCAGAGTGTGGCACATCTAAGGGCAGAAAGAAGCCCACTGGGAGGCACGGGAGGGAAGGGGTCACACAAAGACCTCGGCCGGAGAAGTAGGCAGGGGCCAAGGCCATGGAGGTCAAAAGAACTGACAACTGTGGCCTCAGTTTCTTCAGCTGTAAAGTGAGGATGTTCAGACATACCTAGGTGGATGGTTTTATGGACTCAAGAAATTATATCCACCGGAGCACCTGGCACAGGGCCTGGCTGTTCACAGGCGCGGAAGCAGCCGCATTGTTAACGTTGCCTCCGCCACTCCACCCAGCCCCCGTGGTGTCTGAGCAGCTGCTTCAGTGTGTAAACATTTCTATCTTCACCGTTCTCCATTGAGGGGGCACCAGGGGATGCGTCATTGTCCCCAGTTACAGCTGACAAAAAGGGCTCACTGGAGAGGAAGAAGCAGGGGTGGGGTGCTTGCGGAGCCCCCTGCACCCAGTTCCCATTCTGTCTCTCTCAAACACACGGGCTCCCGGACTGTCGCCTGTAATGAGTAATGTGCTTCAGTCACCCAAGAGTGGCCGGGGCATCCAGGGGGAAGCCTGAGGTGCCAAACCACAGGCCACGCTCACATCTGCAGATCTGCAGAGGCTGGTGGAAGCTCTCCCGCCGGCTCCGCCGAGGGCAGGCAGTCATCAGTCTGCAGGACACCACCCCACTCCTGCTCCACCTTCCTCCACGGGCCCTCCTGCTCCTGGCGCCATCTACCTTACAGGGTGGTCTTTGGACATTGAGGACAGAATGTCCCTATCTCAAGAAGGGAGGCCAGTTTAATGGTTGGATCTGCCTGTTCTCGATGGGGGTATTTCAGGTACCAATGGACAGGTTGGGGAGGAGAGTTTGGGACCAAGAACTCCATGAGCCCTTAGAATCCACTCTAGAGGCGTGGACTGGATTGTAATCCTGTCAGCTGGTGACCTTAGGCAGGCCTCAGGCCTGTCTGAGACTCATCTCCCCGCTGCATAATGTGAGTGTTCTGTTACCCATGCAGAAAGGAGTCTCTCAGAGCTGAAAATGGAGAGTTGGTCAAATCATAGTTGGTTCCAGGCCCCTATACACACAAGGGTTTGCATGAGCACGCACAGGGACAGTACACACAGATACACAAACTACTGGGATGTGCACATGGGTACACACGGGGATGTGCACAGACTCACATGCACGCTCCTACTTCTGGTGCTTCTGCTTTTTCTGTCTTTGCCTCAGCACGCAGAGTAGCCTGACAACCTGCCTCTTCCCCATGTGCCCAGAAGAAAATAGGAGCGGATGATTTCTGCCTGCAAGTGCCTTACACGCAGGGCATCGGCATGGGCAGTGCTTCACCCAGAGAGGCAAAGGCCTGCTGTGAGGACAGAACTTAACGAACTCCTAGACTTGGGAGCCCTGGGCTCCTCGCCAGCTGCGTGGGAAGGTGAGGGTCGGGGTCCAGGGGCAGCTGCCCAGGGCCCAGCACCAAGGCCATGGAGCTTGATGGGGCGGGCTGGGCTACTTTGTTGAGCAGGCTTGACCGTCGGACTTGGAGGAACCTGGCCTTGGCACTCACCCCTGCCTTGGCTCAGCCCACAGCAGTATTGGCATGCAGCCCTCCCCGCAGGAAAGAGACTATCCCTAAGGCCAGCCTGGATTCAGTGTGGTTTTGATGGAGAGGGAAGGGCAGAAAGCCACATCCAGGAAGTGGCTGTCCGTGGCTTTCCAGAGGCCTGGGTGGGTGGGCTGACCTCATAGCCAGATGGCTTTCGACACTGCTTGGGGCCTCACTGCTGCTTCCACCATTTGGCACAGCCAGACCGACCACGGGTCTGGGTGGGGGGAGTCAGCTCTGTCCGTCACAGTGCCTGGAGCTCCATTGGTGCTGCAGTCCTCTGTGGCGCCGAGAGAACCGGTGGCTGAGCAAACACACTGAGGCTGACATTTCCCATCCCAGGACAATTCCCCAAGGCCCATTCCAAGTCTGTAAGGGAGACACACAATAAATGTCATCGGAGATGTTAGCCACATGGCCACATGTCCCTTCTCCTGGTCCTCCGCCCTGCTCTGGCTCAGCCCACGGCCCTCTCCTCAGCTGCTCACTCTGAGCTCCAGATCCAACACCCAGTGGTCCCCAGACAACTCCCTGTGGACGCCCCTAGAACACACTCTCTGCACAGCAGCCAGAGTGATCTCTCAAAAAACAAATCAAGGCAGGCATGGTGGCTCACTTTGGGAAGCCAAGACGGGAGGATCATTTGAGCCCAGGAGTTCGAAGCTGCAGTGAGCCATGATCACAGCACCGTACTCCAGCCTGGGTGACACAGGGTGATCTGCCTTAAAAAAAAATCAGAATCATGTCCTTGCAATAGCTTCCCCATCCCGTGGAATAAACCCGTCACTGAGGCCTGCAAGGCCCTGCTCATGCAGAATGAAAGGGAGACGGAGGAGGTGGCAGTCAGCGAAGGGACCAGGTTTGTCCTTGTCTGGGGTGTGGTGGCAACTCCAGCTTGTCTGGTTTCCTGTGAGATCATACTTTTCACTCATCTGCCGTCTGCTCCCTACACCCAGTTTCCTCTCAGTTCCGCGGGAAAGGCCCGTAGGAAATGGCGGCGGGGCGAGTGTAGCCTAGGCTCAGCAGGGGCACCCGGGCAGGGCAGGCGGAGATCCTGGACGTCAAAGGAGGGGTGGCTGCTGGGAGTCTCCCTCCCAAGCATGGGCGGCGCAATCTGGCGGGGAGCCCTCCAGAAGCAACGTGAGCCCCCACCTTCTCCCACCTGGCACCCGAGTGTAGGGCTGCCAGAGAGAATACAGGATGCACAGTTAAAGCTGGGCTTCAGGTAAACAGCGGACCATTCGTCAGTTGAGCATGGCCCCCTGTTGCGTCCTGTGTTTCTATTTGCTAAGTGTGGCAGCCCTACCTGGACAACCACACCTGCCTCCTCCTTGGCGTCCAGCTCCCCCAGCTCCCAGTGTCCTCCCTTACTCACTGCACATCCTCCTCAGCTGAAAACCTCCCACCGCCCCGAGGCCCCAGGCGGTCTGAGCCCAGCAGGCTCTCAGACCTCATCTCCTACCCCCAGTGGTGTGCTGGTACCGTGGCTCTCTGAAAAAAATAAAATAAAATATAAAGACGTTAGAGCCCTGACTGGAGGGTTGGTGAATTTCCATGGTGTCAATATTCCCTCCATGGCTGACTGCAAGCTACCAGCACGATGTCACCGAATGCCCAGCTGGGAGGAGGCGCACAGTTGTCTCCTGGGAGCAGGCACCGGTCTGCCTCCGTCTGTCTGCCTCAGGGCCTTTGCGCTTACTGTGCTCTTTGCCTGGGAGAGCTTATGCTGATCCTGGCACGGCCCCACCCTTCATTTCTTTCTGACTCTGCTCTAGTGTCTCCTCCTCAGAGAGGCCTTCCTTGTCCGTCTACGATAACCCTACATGCCCCACCGCTCTCTAGCTGTCTGCCTGCTTCATTTTTTATCCTTTATAGCACTTCTGACTGCCTCAATTCTGAACATTTGTTTACTTGTTTGTCTCCCCCACCAGAAAGCCAATGCCATGAGGCCAGGGGCTGTGTCTGTCTTGTTTTCAACTTTATCTCAAGCACCTGGCACACAGTAGGTGCTCCATAAATACTCACTGAGTGGACAGTAACTCTAGGCTCAGTGCACTTGGCTCTAGTGACCTTGAGGTTCATTTTCCCTGTTTGGTTGGAACAATGCAACATGCCTATGGAAGTCTCATGTAAGGCGTTCATCCCTCCTGCCCCTCTGCCCTCAGCAAGAGCCAACCAGACACAGGTGCGGGTTCCAGTCCGGCTCCACTCTGCCCTGTTTGCACAATGTTGGTGAGGCCCTATCTATTCTGAGCCTCATGGATTTGTCTCCTGTGAGGGAGTTACTAACATTCACTCCTGGGCAATTGCTGGACCGTGACTAGGCGGGAAAGCACTTTGCAATCTCTGCAGCCCCTAAAATGTAGCATGAGGGGTCCCGTCCACTCCACTGCCCCTCAGAGGGGAAAATGTAGCTTTAGAAACAAACATCCTAGAACTTAACGATACTTCTAATCAGCTGCATATAATGAAAAAACATAACTCGTGGTTTTGTTTATTCTGCAACAGCACAAAAAAAAAAAAAAATCACAGATTTTCATCAGGTAGAAAAGAAAATTGGGGCCACTTGAGATTCTCCTTGACCACCATATAGATATGGAAACATTTGAGTGGCTTTGCCTCATCTGGGACACTTTTCTTAAAAATCATCCTTCTGTTGTCCCATTTTCCAGCCTGGGTGACTTCAGTCCATTTAAAAATTATGTCATACTAAATTCTCCCTGTTCTTAGCAGTGGCTCCTCCCAGGAAGCCTCTCCCACCATCTCCTGGCCCCCGTCTCCCTTCACCACCTGTCTGGGACCATGCAGAATGATCAGCAGGCACCACTCGCCCACAGTGAGGCTGGCCATGCCTCTGCCATGCATAGGATGACTCAAAAACGAGCCACACTGGAGTTTTCTTTGACCTACATAGTATCATCTAAAAATTCACCCAATGTGACAAAATTAGGAGATCTCAGGAAACATGGAGATTTCCCAGCTATCTTTTAAGAACTGGAAGTTCAGACAACTGTGGACTCAAATGCCTACAAACATGGGGCTGGGATTCTGCTTGTATGTGGCAGTACGGCCCATCGGCAGGCATCCATGTGGATTGGTTGGGCACATGTTTTCATCAATTAGGCATCTGATTGGACTGTTTGGTGCCCATGCCATCGATATTTTAAATACCACTCCAGCCTCAACAATTACCTGGGGCTAAGCACTTTCCATCATCCCCTTGATTATTTCCATGCCTGAACTGTTGTGTGTTTTCTGTCTTCCTTTCTTTCCCTTCCTTTCCCTTCCTTTCCCTTCCTTTCCTTTCCTTTCCTTTCCTTTCCTTTCCTTTCCTTTCCTTTCCTTTCCTTTCCTTTCCTTTCCTCTCCTCTCCTCTCCTCTCCTCTCCTCTCCTCTCCTCTCCTCTCCTCTCCTCTCCTCTTTCTCTTTCTCTTTCTCTTTCTCTTTCTCTTTCTCT
>CAUYRT010075361.1:0-34762 GCA_963574885.1 Lepilemur ruficaudatus
CAGCCACATATGGTCAGCATCGTTCCTCCTTCAAGGGGTGCGCTGGTTGGGAAAACCTACAAGGACAAAATAGGACTTCAAAAGAAAATCTGATATATTATTACTTTTCATATGTGCGGATATGAGTGGAAAACAAACAAACACAGACACAAAAAAACAAAAAAACACACACACAAAGACAGAAACACAGACAGAGAGAGAGACAGAGAGAGAGAGAGAGAGAGAGAGAGAGAGAGAGAGAGAGAGAGAGAGAGAGAGAAAGAAAAATTGCTCAAGAAGCTTATCTCTCGAATTAAAAAGTTTCTTGGCCTGTCACATCCCTTGTAGGGTTTTTTGGTTTTGTTCTTTTAATCCCATTTCCTTACCAGGACTAAGGAGGGAGAAAAGTAACATGGTCTAGTTGAAGTAAAGAATCATCCAGCACCTAGGGAGTTTTTCAACCATTTGTGTGACAACTCTTCAGAAATCATCTGGGTAGACTTGAAAGAGTAGCATGAGTAGCATTAGCTGAAGTCACTTCATCTTTAGAGTCTTCAAATATAGAGTCTCCAAAGGTTTATTCTGTAAAAATAAGTAAACAGCTCAATATGCTTCTTCTCTTCTAAATTTGCTTTCTAAACCTCAGACATGTAGTGAAGCAGCTCAATCAAAAGTTTGAGACTTTTTGGATGAATTTAAATTTATATTCAGCTAATATTCATTGGTCTTGGTAATATATGAGGTGTATTTCGTTTAGCCATCTCCCAAGGTCCAGGAGGTAGCAATGCCATTCCTGTTTTATAAAGGAGGCACCTGAAGTTCAGAGAAGTGGAGTGTAGCTTAGCAGAGGTAATCCAGAGAGTAAGAGCTGAACAGGCCTTTGAACTCAACTCTTCTGATCCAAAACCTATACTTATTCTACTGTATTCTACATATGCCTTCAATAAGCTCTGAATTCCATAATCAACAGAGAATCCAGAAATTATTAGCTATCATGTAGCAACCACAACCAAACATTTAAGTATTATGGTTGCATGTTTGTGGTTAAACCTATTCTATCAAGTGGTTATTTCATATCTAATAGAATTCATTCCAGGGTTACACAAAGGTCTAAATCTGCTCACTTTACTGAGAGCAAAAACATCAATTAATGTCATACTTATTAGCTCAATGGCAAAACAAATTCGTCTAGGCATCTCCCTTGTAAGTTATCCAAAACTCTTAATCTTAATCATTGCATTATAAATTAGGACCTGTAAAAATGAAACCTAACTCATTCTCTTCTTTTAAAAGTTACTTAATAAAAGAAATTATATTTAAACTTTTTCAGAACTATTGGATCATTGATTCAAAAATAATTATATGGACTGCCCATCACAATTTCATTATTCTTTAAGTAATTTAAACAAACATATGACAAGTATAACCACAGAAATGTACATGGTGACATACTTTCATGAAGAGATTGGCTTGTTTATAGTTAGCCCATTGTTTGGTATGTTAGTGAAATGCCATTTCTTTATCTTAAGTAGGCCAAACATTATCCCTACAATTTTATAGGCTTAGACTTAGATTATCATGTACTTTTCAGTTGTTGAAGTCTGCATTGATGAGGTCTACCCTCTCCTGTTTTGTCTGTATAAATACTTTAATACAGCCAATATAAAGTATAACATAATAGTACTGAAATAGGATTATACAATTCTCAGCCTTATGCTTGCCTTGAAACTCTACTTACTATTGAGAGTAGTCAACTCACAATTTAAAGTTAATGTCTCTTCTCTATAAAACAGCCAGACCAGAAAAGGCCTTTGGATCTGTAGCGTTTTAAACTTCGGGTTTTTTCAGATTGAAATGCACAGTTGGTCCTGCAACGAATGAGCATTTCAACATGTCCATCATTATTTCACATGGTCGAGGGACGGCACAATATAGTACATTTTCCTATGTGGTAAGTCTAAGATTATTTTTCCCATGAACTAGAAAATTTTGATTTTTTACTTAATCTATTTAGAATTATACAATTCACAGGTTGCTTTGTTTTTCTTTTATCTCCCCTTCAGGATCCTGTAATAACGAATATTTCCCCAAGTTATGGTCCTAAGGCTGGTGGCACTTTACTCACTTTAACTGGAAAATACCTAAACAGTGGGAATTCTAGACACATTTCAATTGGTGGAAAAACATGTACTTTAAAAAGGTGCTGTAAATTTGTTTTTTGTTGCATCTGTTAAATTGGATTAATATCTGTAGCTGACAAATTAAGCAAAGGTGGTTCTTTTTGGCGGGAGGAAAAGCAAAATGTTTATTGTTTACTCTCCTGCTGACAAAAGTTCCTCCTTCCCAAATCCATCTACTCCCTTTTACTGATTTTTCTACCCCTATTTTTTATTTTCTTTCCCTATTACTTATTAATCCCACTTTTCAGTTTTGTCTTCCTGTCCACCCTCTTTACTGTTTTATCTTAGGATCTTAGCTATATTGTGAGCTGTGAGATTCTAGCAATTGACAATAAATTGAAATAAATATTTTCATCAAGATTTACAATTAGACTAAGTCACTTGGAGCAGGAAGAAATAACAGAAATTGAGTTGTTCTTGCTTCTTAGAGTTGGAAGAGCTCAGTTTAATCAGGTACCAAAAGTACTTTAAAGATTTCTTAAAATCTCAAATGTTTTCAAGTCAAGGATGGCTTGTCTATACCCAGACTAAATTTGGGATCCAGTCAAATGTGAACAGTGAGCATTAGAAAGGGCTTTTTCTAGACCACCTCAAGAAATTCCCATTTAGGAGCCTTTTGATTTATGAATGTAATTCTAAAACATTTGTATCTCTAATAGCTAAGGTCCATTTTCTTAATTTTTTTTTTTTTGTTCAGTGTGTCAGATAGTATTCTTGAATGTTATACCCCAGCCCAAATCATTTCAACTGAGTTTCCTGTTAAATTGAAAATTGACTTAGCCAACCGAGAGACAAGCAGCTTCAGTTATCGGGAAGACCCCGTTGTCTATGAAATTCATCCAACCAAATCTTTTGTTAGGTAAGTAAGCGATTCTGATGGGTTTAAGAAAATAACAAACACAAGGATGATTTGACTGTGGAATAGTCAAGAGGAACTGCAATTTTATCTCTGGCTTTGATGCTGTTATATTTCTTTTGAAGGTTGCCTTTCCAGTGTGAGAGAGAAAACTATATTCAGGTTCTAGGTACCATTTGACTTTATCAATGCTAGTTCATGCCAAGAAGCATTTTATGCTATTCTACTACATTTTAAACAAATTACAATAAAACAGGTCATTGTGGCACCATAGTATGTATGCACTTACATCATGCACCTCAATTCTACGTGAACCTTAGTGCCCAAAACTGGAATCACCTTTTTTCTTACATCCTTTAGTATATTTTTTGTCCTGCCTGCTTTACACACAGCTTTCCCTGTACCAGACTCTTTTTGAATCAGTATCTCATTGGACCCAGTTTAATCTGCCCTGTTTTCATTAATTCTATCAGTCTAGCAACAATAGTTACATTCATTTTGTTTTGTATTTTTTTCGAGGACAAAAATATTTCTCTTGTGTATTTGGTGAATAAAAATACAAGTGCATTTCTTAAGCTTATGAAACATGAATTTTAAAAAATATTTCCAAGTTAAATAAGTTGTTTCCAAAGAAGAGTTACTCTTGAACTTCCATTTGTGGCTGTGCCTTTGACTTGTAATCGCTGCATGTGATTAAATTGAACCTCTCTCTTAAAATACTTCATGGAAAGAAACTCTCAATGTGTCATTTTTCCATTTTGTTTTACCAGTGGTGGGAGCACAATAACAGGTGTTGGAAAAAACCTGAATTCGATTAGTGTCCCAAGGATGGTGATAAATGTGCAGGAAGCAGGAAGGAACTTTACAGTGGTAAGTTCTTTGAGCGGTGGTTCTACTCAAAGCTCTGCATCTCTGCCTTCACCACTTGGCTTTCAGGGTACCTGGGGCATTTCAGTTTTGCCTTGAATGTCTGCTAGTTACCTTCCTTGCACCATAGGTCAAATAGTATTTTTTTATTCAACAGCTGAAATTATCTAGTGTCTTGGGCTGGCAATGCAAAAAAAAAAAATACACACACACATACATATATAATATTTGAGCACAAATGAAGATTGTCAACTTGAGGCAGTGTTTATAAAGACAGTCTGTACAAATAGAAATCACAGCATTTCCTTACGCCCCATTTTCCCTATGCGTCATGGAATGTGGACCCTTTTGCTCTAATAAAACCCTTGGAAAAAGCCTCTGATCTTATAGCAGCAGCCTTGTCTCTCTAAGCAGTGGACATGCAATGTTTTCTTACACCCCCTGTTCCTCTTGTCCCTTAGCACATTATCAAGTAACAACAACAACAAAAAAATTAGAATATTTATGTTAGGTCCTACTGTGTGAATGTTGTTTGGTGTTTCTCCATCTTTCTTTATTTTATTTGTAAGGTCAATCAAAATTTAACTGAATGCCTCCTTAAAAGGGCTTGACCCATTTTGTGCTCTAACAATTTATATAGGTCATAGTAAAGTGGTAGGTTTAGTTTAGACCCTAGGAAGGTTGGAGTTATTGTCAAAGATTCCATGCTTTTTGTTGATGTTTTTCTCTAATGTAAAACCTCATAATCTAGTTGGACTTGTGCACTCAACTCAGAGTGAAAGTTCTAAGTGCTCCCGCTAGAGCAAGGTCTTGATTGGGCAGGTGATAGATTGAATTACAGCACTTTCTTTCAGATTCCCCATCCAATATGTCTTCAAGACTAAAGCCACAGTGTTCTTTAATTACAAAAACCAATTTGGGGCTAAAAATGTCAAGCCAAATCACCAAACAATAAGGTCATCGCAAATGAGATTTTTCTTGGCCTTCTCAATCAGCCGCATTGCATCACCTCTAAAGAGTACTATTAGATTTTTATCATAGTCCTGAGAGATTGTACTCCAGGGAGTCACCATATGAAGTAAAGGGCTTTGAAACCAATCCCCACACATGGCCACAAACAAAGTTAAAATACCACTGCTATTAATTTAAAGGCCATCACTTCTCTACAACTAAGCGTCACAATTTTTCATTAACCAAATAAGAATAACTGTAACCCCCTCTGGTGTTGGCATGTAACTTTTAAAAAGTAGAAATGTGAAAAAGTATTAATTTATCTAAATAACACTGAGTCTACATTATTAAAATAAGGACTATATTTCCTTTCTTCTTCCTCACCAGCATTAAGATGACATGTAGAACACCTCCCAGATTCATTCATTCCTCTGTAATCAAGTATTTGTTAAAAACCTTGTAGGTGTCAGACATAGAGTTGCGTATACCAAGGAAGATTCAAACAATGATAGGAGACAAAAAAATCTTATCTGTTTATATATCTGGAAATGTAAACTTCTATTGTTTTAGCCACAAACATGTTAGTACAATAGAACTATGCATTAGAATTGGACAAGTGAAAAATTCAGTGGGTCTATTTTACTATTTATTATTTTACTATCATTTGTGACAACTACACATAAGGAGATGTGTCTTCCTTCCATGTCCTCTGCCACTTATAGAATTTGAAGCTGCCCGTAATGAATTGAACCCATTTATTATTTAACAAATAAAAACTCTTAGTCAGGTCTGATTTAGATATATAGATATAGCCACTGTAACTTTAAGTCTAATAAACTCAAATCCTTTGAAAGTAAAAATAATCACATTCTTAACAAAATGTATGTTACTTAACATACATTATGTCCCAAAAGCCTGCAGTTTATTGTGTGGTTCTCCAATTTCTTGTTATGTAGAGAATCAATGTGATGGCAGTACAATTGTTCATGTCCATTTTTTAAGATAAGAATAAATAGCTTTTAGCATTATAATATTAGTTTGATAAAAAACTAAATATAATTTTATTCATATTGTATCAGTTTTATCTGCTTGCAGTATGCATTTTTAAATGTACTATACATTTTTAAAATTATTTTAAAAGAAAATACCAAATTCTGTTTGTGCTTTTTATGTATATCCTGAGTCCTTTTTCTGTTGTGGGCATAAGTAATTGTTTTATCTCCAACTATACTTGTCAAAGAGAAGGAAATCTAAGGGATGTTGTTGCTTTTTTCCTTGGGGGAAAAACTGCAACCATTTAACCTTAAATGTACCACTTTGTGACGCTGGTTTAGTCTAAGTACAATCAAGAGGAAACCACATTTTCCAAAATTCCATAAATCAGAATTCCAAAGGGGAAGATTTGAAATGAGAGATGAAAGGGCATGAAATAATAATAGCAGAGCCTTTGTAAAATAGAGAGCGTAAGAAAAGATTTACCGATATAGACTATATAATGAACAAGAAGTATAGCATGGGAGTTAAGACAGTGAATTTTGAAGTTAGTGGCCTAGGATTTATGTTCCATGCTCTGACTCTCAGAGCTGTGCGACCTGGTCTGAGGACATAAGCTCCCAAAGCTCAGTTTCTTCGTCTGTAAATTGTGGATAATCATAGCACCTGCCTATGGGATTCGTTGTGAGAGTTAAATGAGACCAACCTTGTAAAATATTTTGCACAGAACCTGGCATTCAGTAATTTATAGTTTTAAACACACTAATAAGATTACCTAACTCCATACTTAATTATAATGTTCACCATATGGTGCTTCTGGCAATTTACAGAGCACTTTACCATGTAGCATATCACTTTGTGACTAACATTTTAACCTTAGTTCCTAAATGAGGACACTGAGTTTCTAAGGATGGGCTTTGCTTCGGTTCTCACAGCTTGGGTTAAAGCTGGAAGATGAGCCAAAGGCTTCTAACCTCGCAAAGTCCAGCTCCCACCCTGCCGTGGTATTGCTTCACATGACGAGGGGACAGCCCCTGCAGGGAGGGGACTGTCCTGTCTTAAGGAAACTAAGATGATGGAGTGAGGACCAACTTCAAATAGATCAACATAGTTTATTCTGGGCAAGCGACACCATGTGTTTCTTTGAAGATGGGTTGTTTGGATAATTTTGCATCTATGATATTTCCAGAAATGCGTATTTGAACATTAGGAAGTTAAATGCAGATTTTTTTCAAAAATTATACATTTTCAATTGGTTGAAGTAGTGAATGGTGAAAGTTGCTTATGGATGTTGTCAAGCTATATTCTATTTACAGTGGATAATTGTGTCTTACCATAGGCATGTCAACATCGTTCTAATTCAGAGATAATCTGCTGTACCACTCCTTCGCTACAACAGCTGAATCTGCAACTCCCCCTGAAAACCAAAGCCTTTTTCATGTTAGATGGGATCCTTTCCAAATACTTTGATCTCATTTATGTACATAATCCTGTGTTTAAGCCTTTTGAAAAGCCAGTGATGATCTCAATGGGCAATGAAAATGTACTGGAAATTAAGGTAAGAAAGGCTTAAAACACTCTCTTAAATCATCAACTCAAACTTGATTGACTTCATGGCTATGTGAATAGAATTATTGTACTTGGTCGTTATATCTTATACTACATCAGCAAATATCTAAGCTCTGAAAAACAAATCTTTTTGGCATAAGACTAAAAGATGAGTATAATCGTGGACTGCATTTTAATGAAGCATTTAAAAATCCTCTCTTGTGTGTATATGAAAAAGTAACAAATGTGGGACACAAAGCCATTAAATAGGCTCCCTGTGATGCATTAGCCTGCCGATGTTATACATTCCCCTGGACATTTCACCTTAAATGTGCTCATTATAAGATAAAAGGTAAGAGCCGTGAAAATAAATGCATCCATCGTAGTTCTGTATTTCCTTGTAGTATCTGGAATTTTGTATCTGGGTGTGGTCATCTCTAAGCTGATTTATAAATGGAACTACATTTCTACCACCTTAGGAACACATTAGCCTCTACATATAATTTAATAGAGAAAAACAGATCATCTTATCTAAGCCAGCCTGCTGCAAATGAAGAACACTAAAGCCCAGAGAGGTTAAGTGGTTTGACAAGACGAAATAGTGGCAGAACAAACACGAGAATACAGCTCTCTCATGTCCCTTCAGTTGTTTTGGATTCAAATAATAATAAAACCGGCAAAATGATCAAGATTTGAATTACCCGTAGCCCTAGTCACTAGAAACAGCAAAATACTTATCCTTCAACATGTTATTTTGGACATTCAGAATTTTTTTGAAAGATCATCTGAACACAAATAAAAACAAACACAAAGCAATAGGATAGTCCTTATTTAGATGAAATATAGGTTCCTATTGGTCATTTCCATCCAAGTAATATTAATATGCTTATACTGAAATTTTTCTGCTTTGTTCAAAAAGATTTTACTATGGCCCAACCTATGCACACGTTCACACTCATACACGTTTACTAACCTTGCAATCATGTTTTGTGCAATAATTAAGCAAGCCCAGCATGAAATTAAATGGAAGCTTGCTTCAATGAACAGTGTGTTTACCACAGCAAAGTTCTTTCATCTGCTTCTTTAATTAGTTTTAGAAAGGGAGAAAGAGTTTTTATCACTTTGTTTCAATAAAACTAATCTAGCATGACCTTTTGCTTCCAACAATTACTGTGTTTGCCATTTGAAAGATTCCATTTGGTTTTTCTGATGAACATAAAGGTATATGTGCAAATTGTTTTACGCCCAGAGAAACTCTATTTTGCTGCTCCTGTAGCTATGAGGGAGGGATTAGAGAGAAACAGTTCTTTACCCTTCCAAGCACAGTCTTATAGGGAAGAGAAAACTTCCTATTCTGTAAATTAAATACCCTTTATTCAATGTCCTACAAAATTGCTGGACCAAGAGAAACATGATTTGACATCATCCTCAGCCTGTCAGTGGTGTTCTCAACATGGCCCAAAGGGTCTCTGGAGACAGGCACAAAACACTTTCTTGTCTTGCTTATCTACAGAATGACTCTTTTCTCTAACAAGTGTATAGCACCTGTCCCATGACAGAGTACCAATCCAGTGGAAGCAGGGGCAGTTGAGGGGTAATATTTTGGTACCATGATTAAATCTTTTCCTCTACTCCATTTTCCGTATGTATAAAAGGAAATATAAGATAAAGGATAATATTTGTTATGTCAGCAATTTAACCCTTTATCAGTGTCTAAAATTGGTAACATTAAAATGTTTGTACCCCCATAACATCCTGAATTTAAAAAAATAAAAAAAGACCTCCTCCGCATCTCTTAGGGTGAAACAAAGCATGAGGAAAAAAAAGAGAAAATGCCTCTTCTGCACAAGCAGTGTTTTTATCAAAATAAAGAATAAAGGCAACCATTTTATTTCATGTTTTGCTTGCTCAATTACCATTCAAAACATGAGTGTGAAGTGTGTTTGTATTCTATCAATGAAAGTGCTCTGGAGAGAATCATGTGTTTAGAGTGATATTTGCTCTTTATTGCCAGGAAGAGTTCATGCTCCTCAAGCAGCCATGCATGCAAGAATTCCTCAGCTAAAAAGAGATCATGATTGTTTCTAGCCCCAGTTATGAGAGTTGCCTCAGTTAGCAGCTGGTCCAGTGACTACACCTTGGCCAAAACATGGTGAAAGGGCTAGCCAAGTTTGGGTCAGAAGAACACAGTAGGGGCCAAGGATTAGTCACTCCTCAGAATGAATCAGGAACCCCATGGATGTAGAAGGTAGTTTATGGCCAATGTTTCAGGTCCACCAGGATCAGTTGTGGACAGTGGTCATAAGAAGTAGATATCTCTTTGGGAGTACACATTACTCCGAAAATGCCCCTGTCAACAACAGCTGATGTTTGCAGGGAAGTTTAAGTTAACGTAGTACTTCGACATACATTTTTTCATTTGAGGCTCACATGGACCTATGAGGTTGGGAGGTCACTGACAATTATCCCCTTTCATGGATAAGTGAATAGAGGTTTAGGAAGATGAGCTGATTTGTTGTGGATCACCCAGGGAGCAAATGGCAGAACTGCAGCTCACATTCAAGCTTATTGATTCCAAATTTGGTCTTCTTTCCACCACATTCACTAAATAACAGTGCTTCTCATATTAACTTTCATTTAATGTACACCAAAATGCTTTTCACAATAGAGAAATTTCTATCATATGGTCTATAGATATTTATACAATTCTTTAAATGAAATAGCTCTAAACACTTTTACAAATATCTAAAAATTGATTGTTTTAAAAAAAAAAACCTGTATTTTTCCCTAATTATCTTATTATCTGACTTGTTGTGCATTGAGCATATATTATGGGAGGTACAGAAGTACACTGTTTAATGCTGGAACAAGGGGTCCCTGACACCGCCCTGGGGTTTTGTCTTATTCTGGAGCATGTAGGCATATATGGAAATAGAGATGCCTCAGAAGTCCAATCTGGAGAAGTCAGCTCAAGTAGGAAAAGGGTGGCAGGAGGATAAGCTGAGGCTGGGAACAGGACTCAGGCTGTGACCCTGTCAACACAAGAATAAACGCTGAAAGCTCAGGTACAGTACAGACTCTTGGAACAATCTAGAAGGGAGTCTGGTTCTGACCCAACCCAATCTACCTGCCAGCCAGAGGTTGTCTTCCTCCCTCTGACTAATTTTTCTGCAACTCTAGGCCCAATCCCAGTCAAAACCACCGTGACGCCAGTTCTGACTCCAGACAGGATAGAAGTGCATGGTTCTTTTCTCAGAGGTCGTTTGGCCCAGTGTCAAGACTATTCTTATTAATGGTGCTCATATCTTACTCTCAAGCTAGCATTTCCCTGTGCTGCACAGGTTAACGGGCATTCTGTTAAAAAACAAAAATTCCAGGGCTTATAGCACATGTGGTCTTATGCGACCATTATGTGTCTAATAGTAAAGGTCCCCAAGTAGCCAATGAAGAAACCAGTTTAATTTTGGTTTGCCCAGATTGTCTCAAATAACAAGGGACATTAGTCTCAAATGCCCGTTAACATCTGTGGAATTCAGTTTTGATTCTCAGCCTGCTGGGAAAGTTCTTTGCTTGGTTCCTAAGCTGAGAGACTCGGGTCCCCTAGATCAGTGGTCCCCAACCTTTTTGGCACCAGGGACCAGCTTCATGGAAGATAATTTTTCTACAGACCAGGGGAAGGGGAGGGATGGTTTCAGGATGATTCAAGAGCATTACATTTATTGTGCACTTTATTTCTATTGTTATTACATTATAATATATAATGAAATAATTATACAACTCACCATAATGCAAAATCTAATGCCGCTGTTGATCTGACAGGAGGCGGAGCTTAAGCAGTGATGTGAGTGATGGGCAGCTGCTGTAAATACAGATGAAGCTTCTCTTCCTCGCTTGCTCACTCACTCACCCCACCACTCACCTCCTGCTGTGTGGCCCGGTTCCTGACAGGCCATGGTACTGGTCCATGACCAATGTAGAGTGTAGAGTCCTCTACACTCTAGATGGAATGTAAATCTTGCCCCCGACCACCAACTCCCTGATTTTCTACTGCTGACCTCCTTAGACTTTGGACCATTGGCTGTCTGGGTCGTCTACCAAACTACCGCACTGCTTTCGCTGACTTTCCTAGACTAGGCCTTGTGGCCACCTGGATGTATGAAAACTTGCAGGACTCGCCTATTGCAGTGCTGTTTCTCAAATCCTACCCACTTTGACTCCCATCTGCTCTATTCTGTAGCCATCTCAGATATGAGTTCCCCTGATAGAAACATTACGTCACACCTGGCCAGAGCTGGAGAGGGAAGGGACAATGATGTGACACGTTGGGAGTAATTAGTTGTCATTTTAGAAATGTATCCATTTTAATGTTACAGTGAGAGGAAGAAACTCTTACTCATCTTTATATTCTCCTGACTAGAGCTGTGTCTAGCCCACAGCAGATGGTTAGTAGATTTCGTATTAATTGGAATTGGATTTGCTTTGCGACCTAACGCCTTTATGAACCTTAGTTCTACGTACGTAAAGCAGGAATGACAATAATACCTACCTCAGGGAGAGTATTTTCAGGATAAAATGAGATAATCATAACTCTAAATTGCTCTATGTGTTCAGGGGATTAAAAATCAGAAAGCTCCCTCTTTTGTTGCTTATTTACAAACTCATATATTATCATTTTAATGACAAAAAACTAAGCTGATTTTGTGAATGTCCTTCTATTTAATAATGGTTAATATTCAATAAGTAATAAAATTAATAATAGAAGTTCTAAACATATATTTTTTCACATCTCAATAAAGCTATGTTTATTTTAAATAGCAAAAGTTAGCTTATATCTATTTTTATTTTTCCTGATTTGGATCCCTCTGTTATATCGTAGTGGGCTACCAGTATCACTTGTATCATATCTTGGGTTTTAGGCCTTTAAAACAATTACATATACAAAGCTGATAGTAATCTCTTTTATAAATCACTACTTACCCTGAGTTCCTTTGTAGCTACATATGAAAAGGGATTCAGTTGTTTGGCTGTGTGATTTGTTTTTGTTTTAGAGAAGCCTTTATGCAGCATCCAAGATCCTAAGCCTCAAAAATGAGTATTGGAAATGGAACTGCGGTACGTTCATCCCTTCCCCCAACTTTAGTTATTACCTAAGCAAGCAAGACACATTTTAGTCCTTCCCTCATAAATCAAGCCCTCCGGCTCTTTAATCTCTTTTCTTTGTCATTCCCTGAATTCCCTCCAATATGTAAGGGCGTTAGCCCTCCTCAGACCTAACCAACAAGTTGTCATTTGAAGGCCCAAAGTGACCTATTAGATTTATGTGCTTCTGTGTTGAGTTGCCCTGTGAGGCTGACCTGGTTCAATGGACTGCACATACTGCTTCTAGAAATATAAGGATAGAGTTTGTCTGCATCCATTTTTTCTTAAACTCCAACTTCAAGTTATAAAGAAGTATTTTCTTCCACCTTCTTTTCCTAGAATAATATCTGACCTACCAATCTCTTGAGATCCGTATGAGACAATGCATGTGAATGGAGTTTGCCAAGTATTAAAGATTACACAAAACAAAATAGCAGTACTGTAGTTATTACTGGCTGTTCTTTGTCCATAAGAAAAAGAGTGATATGTCTTTATATATCTCTCCTCAAAGCAATAGCTTTTTCAGTAAATAACTGTACTCATTAGATCTTGATACAAGAAATGGCACCTATGTTTGCGTTTCTTTCCCAAGGCTAATTATTGGTTTCTTCAAGAAAGCACTGATGTTTTTAAAATGCCTGATGGTAACTCCAGGTAACTAAATATGTCAAATTGAGTAATTTTTTTAAAAAAAATCCTCATGTAACTATGTAATTGTTCAAAATAGCATCATTCTGCTCTCACATCGTAATGATGGTCATACGGCATCTCACAGGAATTTCTTCAAAAATAAATTCATTTATGTATAGGATTCAAGTGTGCAAGAAGGATGAAAAGAAACTGCCCAACTCAAACAGAAAAGGAATGTATTAACATAAAATAATACACTGTGAATACATTAGCAATGATTTAACATCAGATCTCTGGAGACGGGATCCAGAGTATCAGTATTTTTTAAAGCTCTCAGTGTGATTCTAAAAGTGAAATCAAGGCTGAGAATCTCTGCATTAGGCCGTGTTAGGCAGTGCAACAACTAAGTCTCTAAGTTGCTTCTTTTTGCCAAACATCGATACCCCCTGAAGACAACAATAAGATGATTATGGGTAAGATGTCATTCATCATAAGGATGTGAAACATGAATCTCTTTCCTTTTCTCTAATATCCGATTTGATGGAAAAGCTATATGCTGTAATTCCTGACTAATCAGTGCCTTGGAATGGTCATGCTCCCCTCCAACTATGCCAATTCCCATGAAAATTAGCATCATAAAATCTTGTGCCTTGGCAAACAACTTGGCCCACGTTAGCAGTATATTTATATTCCTTCACCATTGTTAGCATTCCTGTAAAACTGTGAAGTGTTAACAGCCTCTTTTTTTTTCTTCTTCTTCCAGGGAAATGATATTGACCCTGAAGCAGTGAAAGGTGAAGTGTTAAAAGTTGGAAATAAGAGCTGTGAGAATATCCACTCACATTCTGAAGCCGTTTTATGCACGGTCCCCAATGACCTGCTGAAATTGAACAGCGAGCTAAATATAGAGGTGGGATTCCTGCATTCCTCTCCTGATGTAAATAAGGAAGCCAGTATAATTATGTCACTCGCAGGCTTAAAATAAATCATTAAAGCTCATCTATGTGTTGGCTTTGGCTCATCAGCTCAGCCTTCATCCCCAGTTGTTATTTTAGAAAAAGCGAGGTTTTTTTTTGTAACACTGTCTCCTTCTCCAACCTTAGGAGGGTGGGTCTCAAAGTCCTTTCCACCCACATGTGGGGCTTCTCCATCATGCCACACTCTTCCCAAAATTTGCTGTAATTCTCAGAAGGGATAAGGACGCACCCAAGAGTATCCCTTTTCCCACTTCCGACCACCCCAGGAATCCCGAGCCCGTTGTACCACTGCCTGCTTACAGTGATCACAAATGCATGGAATCCCATAAGAAAAAAATGTATACACTGGACAAAATACAATAAGGATTAAGCCATTTTAAAATAACTTCTTTCATGTAGACAGCTAAATCAGATAACCTAGAACCAGAGTGAGTGTTTTTCATTCTTTTTTTTCTTTTAACAGCTTTATTGTGATGTAATTCACATACTATATAATTCACCCATTTAAAGTATACAGTTCAATGGTTTCTGGTATATTGTATTATTAACTTCTTTAAATTATGGTTATGCAACATAGAATTTGCCATTTTAGCCACTTTTAAATATATAGTTCGGTGGCATTAATTCACAGTGTTGTATAACCATCACCACTGTCTAATTCCAAAAGTTTTTCATCACCCCAAACAGAAGCTCTGTGGCTATTAAGCTCTATAATTCCACATCCCTCCTTTCTGAACTGGTAACTTCTAATCTACTTTCTATCTCTATAAATTTGCTTAGATATTTCATGTAAGTGGACTCATACAATATTTACCCTTTTGTGTCTGGCTTGTTTTACTTAGCATAATGTTTTCAAGATTCATTCATGTTGTAGCGTGTGTCGGTACTTCATTCCTTTCTATGGATGAATGATACTCCACTGTGGATATACCATATTATCTAAGAGTAAGTGATTTTTAAAGGGTTCCCAAAGTCTTCCAAAAAGTTATGAAGTGTAAAATATTAAAAAAAAATTAGAAAATCTAAGATTGAGTCATGAGATTAGACTTGGAATTTCAGAAGAACCATAAATCCTAAAAATCATAAAATATTAGAGCCAGAGAGGACCTCAAATATTTCTTCTGTATATCAAAACAGAAATTAAAATATTCTGAGACTTTATTGTCCCATAATCACAATATGATTATTTACCTCTTATAGGAAGCCTTCTCTACCCTACACCCCACCCTCCAGGACAGAATTAGTGTTCCATTGTCTCTGCCCTTTACAATTTAGTCATACTTCTGTGGTATCTGCCACATTGTATTATAATCATTAATTTGTCTGTCTCCCCTTCTGTACTTCAGTTCCTGCTCTTTATTTGTCTTTTCATCCCTAATACCTTCTTACAAATACAAACAGCTAAGTGTCATGTAAGTATTTTAGGGATCAGTATACTCTAATTATTTGAACACTAAAGCAGAATTGAGGACTCTTATTATCCTGAAGGCAACTGTGCTACTTCTAGAGTGGTAATAACTACGTGGTGTTTGGGGCCCAGAGAGATTGTGCTTCAACCTGTGTAGTACAAATATCTATCATGGCTAAATTCTGACTTTTTTTAATTTATCATTTTTAGTGGAAGCAAGCAGTTTCTTCAACCGTCCTTGGAAAAGTAATAGTTCAACCAGATCAGAATTTCACAGGATTGATTGTTGGTGTTGTCTCCATCTCAATAATACTCTTGTTACTACTCGGGCTTTTCCTGTGGATGAAAAAGAGAAAGCAAATTAAAGGTGCATTTTTTTGTTACTATGGTGTCTTTTAGAAGTTACCTTAAGAATGCAGTCATTACAGTTTAAAATCATCATAGATTCATGTGTGCTGTCTTATATGCAATCCATAAAACCGTGAATTCTGGGCACTGGGTCAAAGTCTACTGGGACCCATGATAGCCAAGTCTTTAACAAGCTCTTTCTTTCTCTCTGTTTTAAGATCTGGGCAGTGAATTAGTTCGCTATGATGCAAGAGTACACACTCCTCATTTGGATAGGCTTGTAAGTGCCCGAAGTGTAAGCCCAACTACAGAAATGGTTTCAAATGAATCTGTAGACTACCGAGCTACTTTTCCAGAAGGTATATTTCAGTTTATTGTTCAGAGAAATACCTATACATATACCTCAGTGGGTTGTGGCATTGTTGTTTATTTTAGGTTTTGCCTTTATATTTTTATAAAAATATTAAAGAAGTATTTACCTCTGCCAAAGAAGTATTTAATTTGAAAAAGAATTACATGGCTCCTATTTTTAAATGAACCCATGTATATATTACATTATAATTTCAGAGTCTTTAAGCTCTCTTCTCACAAAAAAGGTTAATTTTTAAATCATTTGAACAAAGGTAACTTGTTTACCATCTGAGTATGATGCTAAGAAATTGTGAAGTTCTCTTTAACAGCTCATGAAGAATTAAGTTACAAAACATACATGTGCTTAAATATAAGTTGGAACAGATACCTTTGTTACCTGTTGAAACCCAAACATTTAAATTATACTGTTAGTAATCCTCTGAACATTTTCATTGAACTGTTAGTACATAGCCTGTTACCTACAGCATTCCAGAACTTGAACATTTTTTGAGACTTATCCAAGAAAAACCTTCAGTTATTCTATTAAAAAAAAAGGAGGGTTCAACATTATCTGTTTTGCGAAACACTAGGCCCAGTAATGGTCAAGTTAACCAGAGCTTTTCACAATGTTTTATTTAAAATCTCCTGGTAAACGCAAAACATCCTTATTGTATTAGCTGCATTATCTTTAGAAGTTACAGGACGTGAGTCAACTACAAGCATTTTCTTGGTTGAATATTTACCATTGGACAAATAAAATGAGTCACAGACTGTTAAAGATACTGGAAAAGTTAGAAGGTGCTCATCCAAACAAGTCAAGAGTAATAAAGCACTTGACATTTTAACTTTTTCAATACTCACTACCTCTTACTTTTTGAAGTTTATGTTATTTCTATAGAGATACACGTAGTAAACATTGTCTTTGCCCCCATGATTCCATTCGCCTTTAAAAATCCATTCCTTTAATAATATGGACAAAGCAAACCTAATCTATAGTTTTGAAATTTAGATCTATTTAGTGTTTTATATTTACACTTAATAGCTCTAATCTGAGATCATTGAATTTCACAAATATTTTTTTTAAAGCTTATCTAATTTTCCTTCAACCTCTTTACTCACCAAACCTGTCTTTGTTGCTGAGAAAGTTGAGTTCTAATCTTCTTTTCTACATTGAGCCTGCTCCTGAGATGTGAAAAGTTAAAATAGGCAAAAAGGCAGTTATCCAGAGAGAAGAATGAGGAAACAGATGCACACCCAGAACCTAAGGAAGAGGCAACTGCAGAGCTTTTCTCTCTGTATCTGGTGGGCCAGCCTTCTCACCAGTCTTGTCTTTTCCATGCAGATCTAGAATTCTCCATGGTTTGACACCAGTTCCATGCATTGATGGCTCACTTGGTTTCTGCACATGTTTGAACTTAGCTAAGGGTCAGTAGAATTTTCATGCAAAGGACTTTTTTCCTGTCTCACCAAGGACTTGCCTCAGTCTCTGCACCCCTGACAATTTAGAACCCTGATCTCCAGGTGCAAAGGTTTGGGAAGTGAAAATGAAAACTGAATTTAGAAAGGCTCACTTGCATTCCCAGCCCCCTCGGAGGGGTTTGGAGAACCCGATTCCCTGGGATTAAAGGAGCAGGCACCCACCTAGGCTCCCTCCTTCCCTCATCCACTCAGCATTTCAGTACTTCCCTGATGTTCCACATCTTTCCTTTAAGGTTGCATCCGCCGTATTTCTGGCTAGTAACTACTGTGACCGTAGGTGCCACCCAAAATTTTTCTGTAACCACTTTTGAGATTCACTGCTCTGGGCAAGCTCATTTTATCAATCAAACTGTTCACTGTGGAAAATACTAAAAATGCTTAAGTGGGGTTAGGAATTGCCAGTGTGCCATCAGCTTTCTTTTTATGCCCTTCTCTCAACTTCTGATTCCCTTGCCCTTTTATAAACAAACACTGTCATCTTTTGGTGCCAATAGGGACCCATCTACACATAACCCCCTCCCTGTGTTGTCTACTAATACATGTCAGTACTGTGCCTACTTCATCTTCAAGTCAGCTGCTGCGGTTGTGATGCCCCTTTCTCGATATGTATGGATCCCAGTGGGAAAGGCAAAGCAACTGGTGGCTTCTCTGCCCTCTTTGGCACTTTAAAATTTACTTTCAGCACAATTCCTTCTTCCTGAAATGAAAAAAGTTTCTTCTTGAGAAAGGGAACCTTGCCTGAGGCTGTTACAGAGCTTTGGTTTTAAAGATCAACTTTTAAGGAATGCACACCCCTTTCCAAGTGCTGTCCACTGCACAGTGGGGATGGTACCCAACCCAGTTGTAACCTGCCCTCTAGACAACAGTGACACTAAGTCCACTGCCCCACCACCACACGATGGAGAATTTAGCACCAAAGCAAAAAGCTTTCAGTTCTTTAAGTTTAGCCCATTATTTATTTCTAATCATGTGTATTTTTTTCTTCCTCGGCCAGGAATCCATGTAGATTTTACACAATAGTAATTAATTCCATTAATACTAGTCTCTCAAAAGGCATCTTTTTCATTTTCTTACATTTGAGCTGGATTTTTGTGAGACTAGGCAGTTGCTTAACTACCTTTGCTGCTTCCGATTCTTAAGGGTGTAGTATATTCAAAAATAAACTTCAAGCACGGCGTTTTGCTATTGATTAAGAGAGAAACATCTGAGGAAATGAATAAGGTAAACAAGCTTTCAACGTTAACGCTCAGTCTACTTAAAAGAAAATTTGTAAACATTTTATAAAATGTTTGTGTATATAAGCCAGTATCTTTTCCCAATTTATTAACATTTTTATCAAGCCGATTTCTCTGTAAAGGAAGGCTCTTCCTAGCTACATTCAATGATGTAACCACCATTATTTAGTTATAAAAATTCAAGCTTTATTGTTCATTCAGTTTGCTGCCCCTGTTGCAGTCCCCATTAAGTGAGGTGTCACTACTGTTCTCTAATAATTTTGCTGTATCTTGCAGACCAGTTTCCTAACTCATCTCAGAATGGATCATGCAGACAAGTGCAGTATCCTCTGACAGACCTGTCCCCCATACTAACTAGTGGGGACTCTGATATATCCAGTCCATTACTGCAAAATACTGTCCACATTGACCTCAGTGCTCTAAATCCAGAGCTGGTCCAGGCAGTGCAGCACGTCGTGATTGGGCCCAGTAGCCTGATTGTGCATTTCAATGAAGTCATAGGAAGAGGTAAGTATTTCCACTCAGCTTTTTGTTAAATACGATTTTCCAGTAAGCATTTTATCTTCTGCCTTTGCAGATTAGGAACTTAGACAATGGTGAAAGCGACTGACAGAGCACTGATAACAAGTGTGCCTGATTTGGGTTCCGCAGCCCTGCAAATCGTATCCACAGGGATTTGCCCCTGTGCATGGAAGCAATGGGATAATCTCCCAAACATCCGAGAACTAAATCACATTTCTTCTTCATCTCTGTCATACTGGCAACTATGGTTTCTTGGAAGGTGCCATCTACTTTCTTCTAAAATATCATTCTTTTAAGTTCTGATATTTTCACTCATATCTCTCTCCCGTCTCTCTTTTACAACAAACTCTATGAAGCCTGGTTTATAGCAGCGTGTACACTGCTGGACAGCATCAGAAGACAGGGAATTTATAGCATTCCCTGATCTGAAGCAACATATATCATCTCCACAATGCACTCCAATTTCTTTATACAAAGAGGAATGAATATTTGTAATAAGCTCGCCAGGGCAGTAATCACAGCTAGCATAAACAGTATTTGAGGAAATGTTTAGCAGGAAAAGAAGCCAACCAGAAGCCAGGAACTGAACTCCACTCTTCTCTTGTGTTTCCAAAAAGCTTTTGCCCTTAAAACTGAATGGCCTCTGATCCCTTTTATTTTCTGTATATGCTGCAAGAGGTTGCACAGGCATCTGCCAGCACGATGCAGGAGGAGCTGATGGGATGATTTGCCTTATGTGAACTTGAGGCTTTCTCGTTTTCAGGTGGCAGCATCCACACATTCCTCTATCACACACTCCAGGGTATAATCCTTACCATGCTTCTCCTTCCCAAAGAATGGCTTCACTGTTAACAAACATGTTTCCATGTCTCACGTCAGAGTAATATATAGTTCTGTTATGGGCCTATAAATCCCAGTAATTGCACCAATTTTAGAGCATGTGGCCTCACTAATTGTGTTCCAATTCTACACATTGTAAAATGAGAATTTTTAATCATGAATGGTGCCAAAATAGCAATTATTTCTCTTTTGAAGTAATAATTATTAACAATTTTATAAATATTAGCTGCTATTTATGTTTTTCTCCAGGAGAATGTGAGCACTCAAGAGCACAGGTTTTATTTTGTTCTCCTCTGCATTACCAGAGGGTAGCCTAATGCCTGACATACCAGGCACTCAGGGTGTCTTAGCTGGAAGGATGAATTAATTAATGACTTACACAGCTATCAGACATTTGGCACCTCTGGGGAAAATTACTGCCACTGGATGAAAGGCTACCATTGGGAAGATGATGTGGTTAAAGCCAGAGAGAACTGGACGAAATGAGTCAGAGTGAATTTGCTTCATTTGGGCAACTGCCTTTCAGTTTCTGCCAACCTGGATTGTGTATTAACCAGTGACTAATGGGGGAAATCCTCATTCTATAATACTAATCTTATTTCTGGTGGTAACATTTTTGTTTCACTTCATTGGAATATAGGGAACTTATTTTATTACATTTCCTCGTGTGGGTAAAACTTCATTTTCATATTTAATCCTTGAAAATAACAACTATTTTTTATGAGGCAAATGTTATTCCTGCTTTCACTGGTTCCACTGTGGTTGAATATTTTGTTATATTAGCCTTTAATAACAGTCAGATCACCTATAGCTTTTATCATGTAATAATCATATTGCTTATATCCTTGGGTGAAATGTGTTGCATCTATGTGTATACACAAACACACACACACAGAGTGGTGTTGTTAATCAAAAGTATTTTTAAAATGCACTTTTTTGTCATATAGAATAAAAGGAAATGAAGGCCATGAGGGCTTGATAAATAATTATTGCATAAACGTTACGCAGCACTGACCAAGTTCCCTCTTTCACATAGGGCATTTTGGTTGTGTATATCATGGGACTTTGCTGGACAATGATGGCAAGAAAATTCACTGTGCTGTGAAATCCTTGAATAGTAAGTTAAATTTTACTTAACAGTGGATTATACTTCTGGTGGTTTGCAGACTAACAAACGGCTTATAATAAAATGTTGATTTACACTTTCCCTTGTAGAAAAAAATCAGCCACTGCTAAAATTATGGGTCTAATCGTGAAAAATTTGTTTGTTCTAAACTCCTATTGTAATATATCCTCTGAAATTATCCCTCAGAGCACTTGTAAGTAAGAATGTGAGAGAAATTAGGTTCTTGGATGACCTATCATTTAACTGTTTGGCTTTAATATTTGTTTTGCAAGTGACATTTATGGAAACTATTGGAAGCATGTTGGCACATACAGTAGTAATGACTCATATTACCCAGAGGCATTACTATAATTATTTTTTAACCACAACTTCCATTAAAAAGATAAAAAATGAAATAAGACAAACAGGAGAAAAATATGCTGGCAGAAAATTGAAAAATCAGAAGTATGGTAATACCTCATGTATCCGCATTTTTGGGGAATGAGGTATTCCACATAAATGAACTTCCTAAATAACTGAAACTTACCCCCTTTTAAATGCTGGAACATTTCTTAAAATTTTAGTGGTTATTGAGAAAATCTTTTTAAGATGAAATGCATACTCTGTTTAAGAAACAGGGAATGCTTCCAAACATAAATTAAATCTTTATTGATGACCCAAGAGCTATAATTATGGCCATAAATTACTACTACCTTATAACAACCCACATAACAGAGTGTTCCTGGTTCCACCTTTGTTGAGAGGTCTCACATGCTTGCTTTTCCTACTTCCATGTCTAACTTTCTGGTTACAATTTGCAGCAGCCTGAAAAATGTGAACCAGCTATATTACAAACATGATGTTATTAATAAGCTTTAAATAAACAAATGGAAAGTTTGCCTGCAAGATATATTATTGCTACAACTATTTCAGCTTTTTTAAAAATATAAATCTCCATGCTGAACAGCCTTCTGTATGATTAATTTTGTTGAAAGTCTGACCAAGAGGTAAATAAAGGGACAGTCTATATGAAAACTAAGTACAAACATTGGACTAAGTTTCTATGAGGCAAACTGGTTGCTGGACTCTGTCTTACAAAAGTGGGTGTAGGTGGTGACTTGAAGGCACAGTGCAAGGTGACATCATGCACTGAGATGTATTGTGAAAAGAACATGCTGAGGTTGAGGCCTCAGGACAAGATGTTAGCTTTATGGTTTTACATTTCATTGGTCTTCCTCTCTAAACTTGACAAAGTATTCATTCCTCCATAATGAAGTTAATGTCTCCACCGCTGGATTTCTCAGGAATCACTGACATAGGAGAAGTTTCCCAGTTTCTTACTGAAGGAATCATCATGAAAGATTTCAGCCATCCCAATGTCCTGTCACTCTTGGGAATCTGCCTGCGAAGCGAAGGGTCTCCCCTGGTGGTCCTACCATACATGAAACATGGAGATCTTCGAAATTTCATTCGAAATGAGACGCATGTACGTATACTGCCAAGCTTACTAACTGGTGAACTAGCTGTAAGCCAGCCATACCTTCAGAACAGGCCTGCTTTGAGTCTTTTAAAAAGCTATTAGCCAAACATGCACACGCAGAATGTTGGCGCTGTTCACATGTATCTCGAAATCGTCTATCCTGGTGGGAAGATAGTGATACCTGGAAGGGTTTCCAGGAGCAGTGATTCTTGCTTGTGCTGCAAGCAGCCTTGCTCTACCTTACCCCTGATAAGTATGTTTAGTCATCTTTGAGTTCCTACTACATGCCAGAAACTGAGCACAGTGTAGGAGAAACAGAGGCAGAGCAGCCCATATGGAATTTTAACTCTGAAAGACATTGAAGAATTAATTACAAATGAGTCCCTTGCTATTTCTTGTGCTTGCCACCCACTCTTCAACCTCAGGACATTTGCACTTGCAGTTCCCTCTGCCTGGAACACTCTTCCCACAAATATCCACGTATCTCGCTTCCTCATCTTCAGCTCTTTGCCCTAATGTCGTCTTCAAAAGGAGGTTTCCCTGACCTATTTAAAATTGCAACAGATCCACCCACCCTCAAGCCTTCAGCCAATCTGCTTTCCCCTGCTCTGTTTTCCTCCATCACACTTATCATCTGATACACTAGGCCTGAGCTGTCCAATACTGTGGCCACAAGTCACGTGTCAAAGATGGCCATTTCAAATTGAAATGTGCCATAAGTGTACGATACATTCCAGATTCTCAATACATAGTTTTTAAAAAAGAAGGTAAACTATCTCATTAATGATTATTCATATTGATGACATGTTGAAATAATATTTTGGATGTGTTGGGTTGAAAAATATATTGTGAAAATTAATTTCACCTGTTTCTTTTTACTTTTTTTTAATATGGTTACTGGGAAATTTTAAATTACATATGTGGCTTACATTGTATTTCCATTGAATAGTGCTTTACTAGACAATAAGCAAATAAATAATAGCTGTATATGTATGTGCATATATGTCTATATATGCATATACGTGTGTACACAATCCCATTGGAATGCAAGCTCATGAGGGCAGGGGCTTTTGTGTATTTTGTTCACTGCTGTGGCTCTGACACCTAACATAGTGTTTGACACAAAGCTCTCAGTAAATATATGTTGTAGCCCAGGGCTGCAAAAAAGCTGCTTAGGTTCTTGTAAGTGGGAATTTTCTTTAAGACATTTATGCCAGGACCTAACGGGTAAGCAGGTTTTGACTGGGCCAGGGCCAGGCAGGGTGGGGGGCGGAGTCCCCAAAACTGAATTCACAGACTCCTTCTCTGTGGGAGCTAATGGAACAGCTTTACTGTTAATCAAAAACAACTTCACAAATATGGGGTCAAGTTCTCAGAGAAAATAAGCTTTAGAACAGTAAAGAAATATTTTGCATTCAGCCACAGGAATACAACACTCCCTGGCAGTGAATATTTTGCTGACAAGGTGAATTTACCTTACAAAGCACAAAGCTGTCCTGACAGATCCCACTTTCCCACTTTAACTCTTGTCATTACCCTGGTGAATTAATCTGGTTGGATGTGCTACCTTCTCTAGGGTATTATTCCCCCGGGCTTAAAGCATGATAGAGATTTCTTGTTATCCAGTATAGAATAGTGTCATGGCCTTTTTTAAACCAAAGAGTCAATATTAATGACAACCATGAACACAGGTGTATCTTAAAGAGAGGTCTAAACCACAGGAACTGGCTTCGGGCTGCCACCCTTCTTACAGAGTCCCCGCGGACTACCCTTGAGCTTACAAACTCCACAGTGGCAGCTAAGAAGATACCCTGTTCTGATAGCCAGGCCCTGGCCGGGGCTGCCAGCCTGAGTGGTTTCTACACTATTTCGGATACAGTTCTTACAGTTACTAAAGGTGTTCCTCCATCCAGACAATTTTGTGGATGCAGTTTGCGGAGAATGGGATACCCTATTCTCCATGTGGGTCCAGAGCCTCTGGAGTTGTAGGCTGGTGCTTCGGTACCAGCAGGAGGACTTCGGATGTAACTGATTTCACTGCGGTAACAGACTTAGGTTAAAATCCTAACTCCACCGCTTACCTACCATCTGAGTGGTTTGGTTTCTCTCTGAGCCTCCTGTGTTAACAATGGGTTTCTGATGCTTTGACCTCTGGGGCCTTGCTGACCCGGAGGGAATTCCCCTCCCAGGGCTAGCTAATTGCTGGAAATGGTTAACAACTTGCCTTCCTTTCATATGCAAATCAACCAATCAAGAGCTCAGATTCTAGCCACCTCCTTTATCAGCCTCTCACACTCTGGGCCACTATCCACCTACCCTAATCACCCCAGGGCCAAGTACTACACTCCTAAGGACAGCCCTTATACCCAAGAGTCAATAGAAATTATGCAAATTAGCCAGTCCTAAACCTACTTTCCCTACCTCGCTTTTCCTTCCCAAGGAAACTGCAATAAAGGCTCATGCCCATGTTTCCCCTCACTCCCTCCGCCTCCCGCCCATCCCAAGTGCTTCTCCGAGTGGCCCTGCATGAATCTGCGAGTAGCAAACTATCTTTTCAATGGCAATTGTCTCTTGATCTGTTGGTCTCATCATACCTGAAGAATAATAAAACCTACATTTTAAAACACTCCCATTTCCCCATCTGGAGAATGGAGCCTGTAACACCTGCCTTACAGAAGTGTATAAACATTGGCCATAATTTTTTAAAAACATTTAACCCAGTGCTTTGCATACAATAATGGATACTTAAATGGTTGATGCGATCAATAGGGCACAAGTTATTTTTTTGAGTCAAGATAATTTTTACAAATAAACATTTCAGAATTCTAAGATCAGAGTTTAGAACAGTAGATACTTAGTTTATGCTTTTCCAACTCTGTTTGATTGCAGAACCCAACTGTGAAAGATCTTATTGGCTTTGGTCTTCAAGTAGCCAAAGGCATGAAATATCTTGCAAGCAAAAAGTTTGTCCACAGAGACTTGGCTGCAAGAAACTGTATGTAAGTATTAGAATGTCTGAGCCTGCAGTCCAAATTAAGTGACAAGGAGCAATCTGTTTCCCACTGTTCTATGCTAGTGAGGCTGTTTTCTCTTCTTATGCAAAAGTCTTTTATTTCCGTTACAGTTTTAAATCCATGTGTAAGCCCTGGGGATGTGGGCGGGGCTTTCAGGCTTTATCAAACAGAGAATGTAAAAAGGGATTCTCCATAGGGGGTCTTAAACAGCTGCTGTGTTCGTTTGCTTTTCTTGGGCCTTCCCACCAGTAGCCCCCAACGTTGTGGTTTCACACTGCATTAGTGTTTGGGAGGGAGAATTTGATCTCTGGCATTATATAGTGAAAAGGAGAGGAGTGGTAACACAAATACCAATATATTGTAACTTTACAAGAGTGGATTTGAAGTCGGCCTGCAGAAGCCCTACCAAAAATGGTATTTGGGAATGAATATACAAAGAACTGTATTTGTGTCTGGCTGCCTGACTGTATGACACAACAGTCAACAGTTTGTAATTGATTCAGTGCTTTCCCTTGCAGAGCACTGATTCATGACTTACGGTGTGTGTGAATGAAAGAGCTGTGCTATTAATTTCCCACCTTGGTTTTGGTCAATGTGACAACATAAAAGCCAGTTTGGACAAAGGATGCATAGCCCCAGATAGAAATTGATTTTTGTTGAACCTTGGTGTTTTTCTTTGATGCTCTACTACTGTGTATCCTAGTTCTATAATACCTTAGTGGTGGGGTATATGGGTTTTATGTGTTAACCTAGCCCATTTGAGAATGGAAAAGTAAAATAACAGCCCCCTGTCATGCTCTCCCATAAAACTGAGTATTGCTAATAAGTTGACAAGTGAAGACTGGTGATTGCTTGGGTAGTCAGTTGGCATACTCTATTTAGCAACCAAAGAAAGCTGGGAGGAGAGACAGCTATACTGCTTCTCCAGTTCTCCATTAAAGCAAAAAAGGATTTTCTTATGCCATACCATGCATGATCTCTTTTCTTGGCCTGTTGAATTTGTAATGTAAATGTCAGACATTTTTATTCAAGAATTCTGTTATAATTTAGCATTAGTCAATAGAAGCCAGATGAAACACTGCCTTCAGAAGTTATGGACTTCAAATACTGAAGCCACTTGTTCTAATCTATAGATATTCAGCATCATTGTAAATTACTCTGTTTCAGCCACCAGTAATAATTTTTGTCCTTTCTCTAGGCTGGATGAAAAATTCACTGTCAAAGTTGCTGACTTTGGCCTTGCCAGAGATATGTATGATAAAGAATACTATAGTGTACACAACAAGACAGGTGCGAAACTGCCAGTGAAGTGGATGGCTTTGGAAAGTCTGCAAACTCAGAAGTTTACTACCAAGTCAGATGTGGTAATGTACTGATCATGCCTGACTTTTTTCTCTTACTTTCATACCCAACTTTCTTTGTAGTTTTAGTTCTACTTCATTAAAAATAAAAAATTCACACAACTAATTTCAGTTTTCTTCACATGTAAAAATGGACTTGATTGTCTGATAAGTACCCATAGTTTATTTTCATAAATTCACTCATTTATTCAAAAATATTTATCAAGAGGGGCACCCTGCTGGCTCCTTAGGAAGCCCAGAGCTGAACCAGGCATGAACCCAGTCTTTCAGGAGTTTGGGCTTAGAAGGGAAGAGAAGAAATGACCATCAGTGACTGTGACACAAGTGGACTGTAATTAGCCCTGACTCTCATAGCCCAAGGATGACAGGAATTCCACCTTGAGAAATCTGGAAGCTGTAACTGAGACAGGCCTAGCAGTGAGGGCATGGTCCCTGCACCTAGCTAGGAAAGGTCCCTGTTTTATCTTCAAAGGCCATCCTCCTCTCCCAGAACAAGCTTCAAAGGGCATGCACCTCAGCGCTGAGGATGGGCAAGACACTCACCTGGACACACAGATCCACCACACCTCCTTACACCTTGAGGAGGAGGTGACGTTTGAAATGGGTCTTAAACTATAGCAAGTTTGGAACTGGGCAGCCGGGTGAGTGGAAATACCAATCCAAGTGAGGCAAAGGAGCAGGAAAGTATGAGCATCTTTAAAGTTCTAAGGACACAGTACATAATTGGTGATTTGGCAAGAATGAAAGGCACAGAGGGAAGTTATGAGAAGAAGTTGAGAAAAATATATTTATACTATTAAATCACAGAGGTCTTTGAAAACCAAACCAGAGAGTCTGGAATTTACTCTCTGGCTATGTGGAAACATAAAAATGTAATCAGATTAGATTGCAATCCTTCTTCATTCTGTAAGATGACTTGAAAGGAATGGAAGCAGGAAGATAAAGTGAGGGGAAGAACTTATGTAGAAATGAGAATGGAAAGGAAGCTATAGAAGGAGAAGTCTCTCAGAAGTAGAATCAACAGTATTTATCAAGGAATTGATACAAGCCAAAGATAAGCAAAGTTAATACTGGTGCAATAACAAATATGTGAAGCACAAGAACAGAAGCAGAGCAGGAAGAAAAATGACAAGTTGAGCCTTGAACACACTGAGTTTAACTTGGGAGTAGGCCATTCATACCCAGAAGTCCATCAGGCAGTTGGAAATGTGGATCTGCAGATTGTTAAACAGGTTGTATTACTCAGCTTGTGCTGCTGTAAAAATATACCATGGACTGGTTGGATTAAACAACGGAAATTTATTCCTAACCATTCTGAAGGCTAGAAGTTCAAGATCAGGATGCCAGCATGGTCAGGTTCTGGTGAGGGCCCTCTTCCTGGCTTGTAGGTAGCCACCTTCTCTTTATGTCCTCACGTGGCCAAGAGAGAACAAGAGCAAATTCTCTAATGTCTCTTCTTATAAGGGCACTAATCTCGTTGTGAGGCTCCACCCTCATGACCTCATATAAACCTAATTACCTCTCAAAGGCCTTTGTCTTCAAATGCTATCACACTGGGGGTTAGGGCTTCAACATTTGAACTTCTGGGGGGACACAGTTCAGTCCATAGCAGGGGTCACGGCTGGGAGTATGCATTTGAGAGTGTCCAAAAGCAATTATTCAGTAGAACTATATATATAAAGTGAGGGAGAAGAGCAGATAGGTGGGAGACCCAGGAGAAGAGACCACCATGGAAGGCAGAGGAAGAGAAAGTTGCAAGAAGAAATGGGATGGTGAGCAGGGTCCACTGCAGCTCAGTGCACAAGAAGGGTCTTGGAAGCCAAGTAACTTGAGTGGTCCATAGGTCTGGAGTGTGCTGAGGCCCCTGGGTGTCGAATGGAATGGAGAGGACACTTACTCTGTTCACATGTAGTGAGCCAAGAGGACTGGGATGCCTGGAGGTAGAGGAACATTTGATGTTTCAGTTCTTGAGGGTAACAACTGAAAAAGGAAAATGCACAGACCCTGATGACAGCAAATAAGGTGGGCAGGAAATAAGGTTCCTGGGGGGCATGGACTTGAAAAGAGAAAAGGTTCGCATCTATTGAGAAATGATAGGGGCAGGGATCTGAGTGCAGTGCTGGGAAGTGAGAAGTCACTTCTCCCACCTCCCTGTGCATCAGCAAGAGGGAGAGGTGTGGCCCCCATTGGTAAGAATTCCTAAGAAATTGTGGTCTTCCATTGAAAATGGAATTTCAGCACCTGTGAGGAGATGGAGGAAATGTTAGAGAATAAGTTGAGGTGACTGGGATTAGTTTTCAGTAAATAAGTGCATCATAGGTCATGGTGGAGGATTGGGACTTCAGGGTGCATAAGATTGATAAGAAGAATTGATAGTGCATGGTAGAGCTTAATTCCTGGGATTTTAATCCAGAAAGATTCTGAAAGAGATGAAAGAAGTGGGTGCTAAGAAGGGAGGCTGGGGACATGTTAGGGACAGTGACAGGTAAAGGCATCAGTAGGGAGACCATACTACTCATTTAGACCTGATTGTTAGTCTGCCATTAAGAGCCGGAGCCAACTCTCACAATCAATGATAAGAAGATTGCTTTAGTCTGTTTTATAATGCCATAACAATACCACAGACCGGGTGGTTTGCAATGAACAGAAATTTATTTGGCTCACGGTTCTGGAAAGTGGGAAGTCCAAGATAAAGTGGCTGCATCTGGTGAGGGCTTTCTTGCTGCATCGTAACATGGTGGAAGGCATCACATGAGCAGGAGTGTATGCATGAGAGAGCAGGAAGTAGCCAGACATGCTTTTATAACAAACCCACTCCAGCAATAATGAACCAACTCCTGAGATAATGTCATTAATCCACTCATGAGAGCAGAGCCCTTCTTGGCATTGAGGGAGATTAAGTTTCCAACACATGAGTTTTGTAGAATACATTCAAACCATTGCAAAGACAAAATAACCCATTTTTTTAAAATAGGAAAATGATTTGAATAGACATTTTACCAAAGAGATGTATGACTAGCTAGTTAATAAGCACATGAAATGAAAATATGTGCTCACATGAAGACTTGAACATGAATGATCACAGTAGTATTATTGATGATAGTATTATTCATGACAGTATTATTCTAATGTCCATCAACTAACTGGTGAGTGGATAAATAAAATGTGGTATCAATTCAATGAGAAAATACCCTTCAGCAATATAAAGGAACTACTGATGCATGCTGCAACATGGATAGACCTCAGAAACATTACATTAAGTGAAAGAAGGAAGACTCCAAAGTTTACATGTAAAGTGATTCCATTTGTATGAAATTTCTAGAAAGAGGCAGAACTATAGAGACAGAAAATAAATCAGTGGTTGCCTGGGGCTGAGGGTGGGAATGAGGATTGACTACAAATTGGCATGAGGGAACTTTCTAGAGTGTTGAAGTGATCTAAAACTGGACTGTGATAACTGTACAACTGTATAAATTTACTAAACATCATTGACTATATTCACTTACAATTGGTGAATTTTATGATCTATAAATTATAACTCAGCAAAGCTGTTTTAAAAAAGAGATGAAATTTTAAATGTTCAAGGCAAGAGTTGGGATTCTGAGCTTTTTTTTGACAGACAGACACACCCCACTCCACCTCCTCCCTGACAAACAGGGACAACACTGGGGACCAGTGTTTCTCACATTGTATCCGTCACTCAAGTACTTGGCTGGAAATTTTCATAGGATTCTGCAGCTAGGACAGTGCTATTTCTCTTTCCTTCTCATTGAAAGACACTATATTATACTACGTAAAGGCTGAACCTCAATAATCCATGCACAATGCAGCTTTGGAATATAGTTACTGATTGCATGGATAAATTTGCACAAAGTTTCACTTCCGGGACAGCACAGTCTTTTGGATGTTGACAGGGTGTATTTCCAAAAGCATGGAATGTGCTGTGTGTGTGTTGAAACCTACAAGCAATGACTTGCCAGCTTGTAGATCAGGTTCTCCTTCTAGCAAATGCCCAAATGGAGTTTGACTGAAGTCTGAATACTCTTTAAGTCCTTTCAAACAAAATTGGCATGTTACTACACTTGAAATTACTCATAGCTGGTATTGTACAGTGTTGCACACTTCGTACAAGTTCTTTCATTAAAGTCTATATGGACTTCTCCATTGTTTAGTCCAACTGGCTTTTCTCAGCCCTCATCCTGCCTCATCTTTCCGAGGCACTTAAGATTGTAGACCACCCCTTTCTTCTTGAAATCACCTCTTTCCTTGGTTTCTGGGACACTGCACTATCTGGTTTTCCTTCTGCTTCTCGGTTGTGTTTTCTTTATCGGTGATGGCTTTTCTTCCTTCTCTCACCGCCTAGATGTAGGTGTCCCCCAGGATTTTTGTCATCAGGGATTGTTGTCCTTTAACAATTGCAACCATTCCCATCAACAGTTTCCTTTGATCCTGCCTACCTGTATGTCATCATCAGCATCACAAATTTACCATGTTCAAAATCAAATTCTGTCCTGCCAAACTAGCAATTCCTCACTTCCTGATTTCTATTAATGGCATCACCAGTGTGTGATTTACCTGCTCCTCACCCTTGTTAGTGTACAGCTCTTCAAATTTTGACAAATGCATGCAGTTATGTACCCACCATCACCACAATCAGGACATAAAACAGTTGCATCATCCCATAAAATTTCCTTATGCCCCTCTGTGGTCAGCCTCCACCCTACCCCCAAGACCTGGAAATCACAGATGTATTTTCTTTCTCTATACTTTTTCTAGAATGGCATGTAAATGGAATCGTATGGTCAGTAGCCTCTTGAGTCTGTTTCCTTTCACTTACCACAATGCATTTGAGAACCATCCATGTTGTATCAATAGTATCATTGTGTCAATAGCTTATTCTTCTTTTTATTGTGGTAAAAAACACATAAAATTTACCATGTTAGCCATTTTTAAGTGTACAGTACAGTAGTGTTAACCATATGTACGTTGTGCAGTAAATCTCTAGCACTTTTTCGTCTTGGCAAAACTGAAACTCTGTATCCATTGAGCAACTCTCCGCTCCCCCTCCCCCAGACCCTGGTAACCACCATTCTACTTTCTAAGAATTTGACTACTTTAGACACCTCATACAAAGTGGAATCATGCAGTGTTTGTCTTTTTGTGGCTGGCTTATTTCACTGAGCATAATCTTCTCAAGGTTTATCCATGTGGTAGCATATGATAGGATTTCCTCCTTTTATAATGCTGAATAGTGTTCCATTTTTTATATACCACATTTTCTTTATCTATTCATCTGCTGATGGATGTTTAGATTTCTTCCACCTCTTGGCTATTGTCAATAGCGCTGCTATGGACATCGGTGTGAAAATTTCTATTGATCCTGTTTTCAGTTCTTTTGGATATATACCCAGAAGTGGCATTGCTGGATCATGCAGTAATTGTAAATTCAATTTTTGAGGAACCCCCAAAAAACTGCGTAGCTGAGTTTTCCATAGCAGAGTAGTTTATCCCTTTTATTAGTGAGTAGTATTTCACTGTACAGATGTACCACATTTTATTAATCCATTCTCCAGTTGAAGGACATTTGGTTTCTTTAAAGTTTCAGGCAATTACTTATACTTAATGCTGTGACATTTGCTTACAGGATTTTGTGTCAACATAATTATTTCCCATTATTTCTTTTGGGTAACTACCTAGGAGTAGTACTACTGGGTTATATGATAAATGTATGTTCAACTTCATGAGGACTGCCAGCTATTTTCCAAAGTGGCTGTGCCCTTTTATATTCCTACAGCAGCCTATTAGAGTTCAAGTTGTATAGTGTCCTCACCCGCACTCGGCATTGTCAGTTCTTTAGTTTTTAGCCATTCTAATTGGTTATAGTGTTGTTTCATCTTCTCTTTAATCTGTAATTTCATAATGACTAATAACGTTGAGCATCTTTCTATGCGCTCGTTTGCCATCCTCACATTGCCTTTAGTGAAGTATCTAATCAGATCTTTTGCCTATTTTTTTCCTATCACTTTTTATAGCTTATAACTGTCTCTCACATGCAATAACTGCTTTGATCGTCCCCTTTGATAAAGTTAGGCCAGATCTTCTTCAGATGCTGGTGCTCAGATGTTCAAACCAGCTGGACCAATGCCACACAGTAAGAGTGAATGACAGAGCTCTCCTGCCTTGAAACTGAAACTGACCTGGGTCCACCTCTCCTAATGCACGCACATTGCACACCTCTCCCCCCTCTCACCTCGCACGCGCGTGCGCACACACACGCCAGCTTCTCTCTTCTTGGTCAGCTCCCTAGCCTCATTCTCCTCCTTCACGGTCCCCTTCCCACCCTCCTGCCACTCCTGGCTGCTGTAAGGGGGATTGAGATGCAGACAATATAGTACTTTTCCTGGAAACTGCCTCCCTCTGTCCTCCCCATCCCATTGTTACTGGTGGTTGATGTGAACACCTCAGTTCTTGTCTCCTCACTATCAAAGAATGAAAGCAGCGAGGGACACAAAAGTTTACCTCAGCCAACAAAGAAGTTTATTAGCAAGCAATAGTATACTCCTGAGAGGGTAGGAGTGGGCACACATTTAAAAAAAACAGTGGTCGGGTTTCTGTGTCATCCTTTTTCCCCCCTTCTGACCCCTCCTCATTTATGACCTTGTCTTTTCCCCTTTTTTCTTGACCAGTGGGGATATTGTCTCCTCCCTGCCATCGGGTGGCGGAATTTTTACCTTATAGGCCCGAATGTGTAGTGGCATCAAAGCCCATGGGGGAGGGGGGAACAACCTGCAATGTCCTATAATATATCCTGTGTTGTTTCTGTTACATTTCTTATGACACCACGATTATCTTCATCTTGTTATTGTTATAGTATGTTCTCTTACTCCGCATCCTGTTTGTTTACACTGTTTTTGTATCTTCTGTATTTATGTCTCACTTTCCTAGCCACCCTAACATTCTGTGACACTTGGAGTCACCTTTATCTAGTCATTGTTATAGAATGTTCCCTTACTCAGCATCTCGTTTTGTCTGTTTGGTCCTTCTTTTGTTCATGCCTTACTTTCCTCCAGTGCTTCTCTGATAACCCGTTATTGCCCAAGTCATGTAATTCCTCAGAAATTTATCCAACTCTGCTGCCTTTTTTTTTTACTATGTCTCCAGCCAAATCTTTATATATAGCTGAGGCTATCAGGGAAATTTGATCACAAAACTAATCAGCCTCTCAAAACTTTGGTTTTCTCAGCCTTAAAACAAAACCAATTACATTACAGAGTTGTAGCCAACTACAATCCATTATAAGGTTTAACCAAGATAATGGATTTTTTTTGTGTTTTTTTTTTTTTTTTTGAGAAAGAGTGTCACTTTGTTGCCCAGGCTAGAGTGCCGTGGCGTTAGCCTAGCTCACAGCAACCTCAAACTCCTGGGCTGAAGGGATCCTTCTGTCTCAGCCTTCCAAGTAGCTGGGACTACAGGCATGCGCCACCATGCCCGGCTAATTT
>CAUYRT010075362.1:0-13314 GCA_963574885.1 Lepilemur ruficaudatus
ACTCTATGGACTACTTTGACAGAGTAGATTTTTTAAATGTAACAAGATAAGTTAACTTGAGTGGTAATATATTTTGGGAAATCAGCTCACTATAAATTGTGACTGTAAACATTATACTGTAAATGCTTTGTAGTTTTCCCCGAGTAAAAAAAAAAAGAATGTATTTTAAAATAACAGCAGCTAAAGTGTTAGTGTGGCAGGAGCAAAACATTCATAGAAGATCTGGCTTTTCTTCTGGCATCTGTATTTTCATTCACTAACCTGATGCCTAGAGCCTGCTTGAATCTCTCCATGGAAATGGGCAGATCATTCAAGCTCCCCAACCCTCAGTATCCTCATCTGTGACAGGAATATGCCAAAAACCGTGTTCCATCTACCTACAAAGTTACTGTGAAAATAAAATGAAATAATTTAAATAATATCACCTTACAAACTATAAAGCTCAACATAAATTTAAAAGGTTATTATCATCTGGGCATATGGTCTTACTTAAATATTGATTATCAATCTCAAGAAAAATGTAAGCATATTTCTGATTCATAACTTTGCTAATATGAATGTATATGTGCACGAACATTTATATATATGCATACACGCACACACACACACACACACATATTTGAAGCAACTGGATCACAAAGATAGATTCAAAATGTGGTTTTTACTATAAGGGAAGGTCCTGTTTTCACCTAAACGCAGGGCCTGGAGGGAGCCCTAGCAGAAAAATTTTGCTTTGCTGCTTTGCTTTGCTCCCTTGAATGATTACACATGTAATAAAAAACAAATCTGTTCAACTCTTATTAGATATCATGTTTTTGTATTAAATAACATACTAATTCATCCCAAAGCTGCTTATTTTGTTATTTGTAATTTTTGAGTCACTGTCATTGTTCCTCAGAGTTTTAGGGTGATTTGTTAGGAGGTTTACGTCATGGTTATCATAGAAACAACCAGGAAGACCAAGCCTCTGTTGCCAGTTTCCCCGCTGCAGAGAGACAAACTGGTGTTTGACCCCCATTTGCTACTTCGTTGCCTTTCAAGAACATGTTAAAGCTCCCAGTTTATTTCATGACTATGTATTGTTGTTGAATTTTTCCAGAGGTATCTGTTTAAAGGCTAGATCTGAATTTTGCTTTTTTCCCCACTGAAGACTTTCAGAAAATTTATGTCTTTATTTAATTTAGTCAATATTTTTGGGATATTTCATGTTTTCTGGGCACAGGAGGTGAAACTTACAAAAGAATTGTAAGACATAGTCTCTATATTGAAAATGTATAGTCTCAGTGGAGGAGGAAAACATGCACCCGTGAGAGAGGAAACAACGTAAGACTGACAGAGTGCTTGGCACAGAGTTGTGGAAGATGAACGTGGGCTCTTGGAGAGGTATGGACTCTCCGGCTGTAGCAAATTAGGGAAGAGAGAGATCAAGTTGGCCTGGAGATTTTGAGAAAGTCTTTATGCAGGAGGTAGGCTTTGGCTGTGGGAAATGGGGAGAATGTATGGAAGGTCTAGAAACCCACCCATTACCCCACCTCCAATATTGCCCTAGAGTCACCCCTGAGGAACCCTGAGCCCTGTGGCTCAGCAAGATGTATTTATAAAACCATTGCTCAGAGTATCAAAGAAGCTAATATGTTGAAAAAGCAGAATTATAAATTACTGGGTTAATACTGCAGAAAGTGGCATCTGAATCTCTTCATGAGTGACATGTTTTATGTTCTTAAATTGCTTTCTAATTTTATCTTAATATTGAGGTTCTTGAAGATTGTAAAGGAAGGAATTGTATAAGGCTAAATTAATATATTAATGATTACCAAACTCCTCTGGCAATTGTTTGGAGAATTAAAAATGAGTAATATACATATACTTTTCTAATGTGTTTGGTTCAGAGAAGGGTTCTAGAGATTAAAACAAGCAAACATAAAAACTCCTCTAACTAGAGGCCATAATTGTGTAACCCAGAATTCTAACCTGGAAACTACATCAATTTGAAACATTCTCCTCCTCCACAGCTTCCATCCATGGAATCACACATTTATTCCCAACACTCCCCTACTACTACCTCTATCCACATTTCTGCTAGAGCATTTTAAATATTGGGCTAGTATTTTATTGTAGGTTTAGGTTCTGCTTAATAGTTAATGCTTGGTTAAACCACGGTAGTCACATGGGTTCCAAATACTTACAGCCTAGGTTGACCTGGTTAAAATATTGAAATTAGCATCTAATATTTATTGAAGACTTGCCAAGTTCTAGTCCCTGGGCTGTTTTGTGATGAATTAGAAATGAATTTTAAGACACATAGCTCTTCAGATCTACACAGCAACCTTACGTGATACACTCCCTGTTTTTATTCATGATGAACTTGCAAAGGAAATTAAGTAATTTGACCAAAGTCACTTAGTACCTATCAGGCTGGGATAGGATTAGGTCTGTGAACTTCAACACCTGTTTCCTTCTAGGATGCTGGAAGGGCTGTCTATTCTTGAGATAGACTCTAACCAGCAGGTAGGGACTTTAGCTCATTTGGCCTGCTTTTTAAATTTCACCCCTCTGTAGACACACATGTCATTATTTTGTTCTCCATTTAGAACGTACTAAAGTGTGCTTTTCTATTTAACTGCATGTTCCAACACATTGATTGTGAAACAATGGATATGAACAAGGCCAGGGGAATTATTCAATTATAAAACGTTCTGAGAACTGGAGTGTTTTTGAGTAGCTGCAGTTGAGAAATCAGTGCCATTAGCTTAAAAAAATATTTTTTATATAAAAGTGAAAGCATATGTGACAAACCTGATAGCATATTTAAAATTTGGTGAGCTTATTTCAATTTCGAACCTATTTGTCTATGTTTTCACCATTTAGCTTCAGACATCTCTGAAAGTACAAGAGCTGAAGTGGGCATTTTCAGGATAGCTATGTTGTCATAAGTCAGGAGGAACATGGAATTTTCATCCATGCACTTAACCTCCTGCTGGTTTCTAGAATAGTTTACAACTTTGCTAATTATAGACATCTGCATAGCTCTCAGCCTATGGCAATTAAACACAAATTGAGGCAATTTGATAAAACCCTGAGGTTAAAAATTCATTTACCTCTTCAAATCTTTTTCTTGACTAGAATCTATAATATGCTCCAGTGGCATGCCAGAGATTCATATGAATGCTACAAATATTTGTGAGGAATTATGTGTGAAAAGTGCATTGCCAATGACTCCATTTTCATGCTGATTTTTACCTTGCAAATATTTCCAAAACAAAACCCTGGCAATACAGGAATCTGTCCTTTGAAATCCACTGCTGAGAATCAGCAAATGAAATCCTTCTTTAAAGGGGTTTTTCTTGAATTCCCTATACTTCCTGATCCTTGACATATTTCTTTGATTTTCCAAGTTGCACTTTAGGATTGTGGAATATTATAATTTAAATGTCGGGATATTTTTTACTTGAAATGTATACCATACTGTACTGTTATTATAAATAACATCTGCAGTACATATTTAGCACTTCTGGAATAGAGTTGGACAGACTAATCTTTTTAAGGAGACCAAACAGATATATAATATGTTCCACATTATATAAATTCACTAGGTTAGCATCAAGATAAAGCTATGCTGGAGAACTTGATTTGACTCAGAATCTGCAAAGAATATAATGATGTGTCCTTTATAACAGTGGTCCCCAACCTTTCTGGCACCAGGGACCAGTTTCATGGAAGACAATTTTTCCACAGTGGGGGGCAGTGGTGGTGATGGTGGTGAGAGCTGGAGGTGGGGGGTGGGGGAAGGGCAGCAGCAGAGCTCTGCTGCCTGGGCCCTAACAGGCTGCTGGTATGGGTCCGTGGCCTGGGAGTTGGGGACCACAGCTTTATAACTCTCAGTGTCATATAAAATGTTTGAATCAATATTGTATTGATCTTTCAAAGTTTTCTTCTTTTAAGTTTTTTTTTTTAAGGTGCACATAGATCTCCACTGTCCTCTAAGATGACACTAGTCTTTTTATAGTTCTTCTAAACTTTCTCTGCAAAAAGTTTAGTCTAACCTTTTAATACAACTTTCTCCATTGGTAGAACAGTGCTGTATTTCTCATACAGTGTTTCTTACTGAATATTGAATAATACCAGTTGAAATGTGAGAGGTCCTTGGAGACTGTTGAGGTGAGTTCAGGTCACTCCTCTTAGAAGACACGTCTATTTTGCCCCATGGCTTTTTATATTAGCAGCAGAACTTTTCATTGTCCCGTTTGTGCTTCCAGCCTTTGCTTTTCCACTTTTGTTGTTCATCACTCTCTTCCTTTGTTCTGTCCAGTGTTATTTCTCTTCTTAACTCTTCTCAATCTTTTTGTTTTTCGTGTAGTTTTCGTTGTGAATGCAGCCTAACATTTACAGATCTCTTTAGTGAATCTGGAACACAACACATCTTCATCGATCTTTTTGCCATCAGTTATTCTTGAATATTTTCCTTTTTTTTTCGTTTTTAGAGATTTCACGCACTAGGCTTCACAAGCCTCCAGACACTGACAGGCATAGAAAGTCTGGAGACAAAAACGTGAAATGCTTAACCCATCATGTGTCCTGTGTTGTGAACCCTGAAGGATCCAATCCTTCAAGATGGATCCTGAGTAGCTAATTGGGCCTAAATTCAAAGTAGAGCCAAGTGGCCACTTGCTGATTAGAAGTCAGACACATACTCTGAGTTTCTGGAAAACACGTACGTTTACCTAACTTTGGGACTTTCATAGCTGCCTGTTCTTGTTTACGCTTCCCAAACCAACCAATAAGCCTGCGTCAACCAATCAGAACTAAGCAAATTTGCATCCCGTATTTGCATAAGCAGACCAGAGTGGAAACCTGGGCAGGAACTTTCTGTATAAAAGACAACCGCTCCCTTTGTTCTCTGCAACACACCACTCTTTTGTAGGAAAGCTGCATCTCCCCAGTGTGCAAACTGTTCACTGGAATAAAGTCTCTTTCCTATAAATTCCTTTTCAGAGACCTTTAGTTTATAGTGTCTTTAAAATTTTCTTTAGTTGTGAAAATGTTCAGAATTCCCAACACAAAAGACCCATGGAGAAGGGGGAAGTGGGAAAGACATACATACCCTAGGCTTCTGCTAGTTGGTTTGGTTAGTTTTGCTTGTTAATCACATAATTTTTTTTCCAACAGATTTCTTTAACTCAAATTTCACTTATTTGGATAGTCTACCCAAAAGGAGGAGAAGATATACCATGTATATGTATTATCTGTTTAGCAGAAAACCTTCCTGAAAAATTTTAGTTCCAGGTCATTTCTTGTTCATTAAATAGTTTATTCCCTTAGCAGCTATATTTAAATGAATTCGTGCATAATTTTTCATTAAGGCTATCAGAGAATGACAGAAATCTAAATAAATAGCAACAATGTTTTAAGCAGTATAGGTTTGCTATCCATTATTGTACAAATTAGCACTGATTCTAAATTAAAGGATATCTAAATTTAAAAAGGTAAAATTAACTGAAGATGTTCACAGTCTCTACAAATCAACACATTTTTATGTGTTTCATTCTAGCACTTGTGCACATTTGTATTTTATTTTTTTACTCAGTATAGTAGCATTTTCTGTTTGTATTGTTCTACTGTCATTTAATGTTATATCAAAAAACTAGCATGTTTTCCATGATGCTACATAGCCTTTAAAATTATTATTTTTAATAGCTCCATAAGGGTCTACTGGCTTTTTTTAGCCCTTCCCAGATTGTTTATTATGTAGATTGTTGCCATTTTTGTGAGTTTAAAAATAATATGAAATAAAAACCTTTCTATTTGTAGCATTTTTATGCTTTTAATGTAATTTCTTAGGATACATTTCTAGCAGTGGGATCACTAAGTCACAGATGAACATTTTTATTCCTTTTGAGAGGCATTGCCAAATGGCTCTCCAAAAGCATGATACCAATTTGTATTACTGTCAGAGATGTGTGAATGACTTTGACCTTAGCAACACTGGCATCAATACCCCATTATTTTTATTTACCTCAATTTTTTTCTACTACACTGGTTTATAATAGATTTTTGACCCTGATTGTCTTTGAAAAGCTCATATATGTCAATGACTTTTGAAGAAAATACAAACAACTCATAAGAAATGTAGCATGGTAGTCATATCCTTCAAAAAGTTAAGCTACTTTTACATAACAGATTCTACATAATTCCCCTTAATATTGAATCATCTTCAAATTATTTTCTCTAGAAAGAAATTTATCATTGCAACTTAGCTTTCTCTGACCCCCCCCACCTGTGTATAAAGCTGTGCATATTTTCCTAATTATTATTTGCAATTGTTTACCTAATACATACTTTATTTATCATTTGACAAAGGTGGATAGAATTTGATAAAATTTTTCTTTACTGAATTTATACTAAGAGCAATAGTTTCTTATTTAATATTCAAGTAATGCTGGTTGCATAGTGAAAGGTTGACCTTGCATATACCAGATTCTAGGAAGTGATATAATTAGTGCAGAAAATATACCAAATAAAAATTGAAGTATTGATTCTTGGGGACAAATAATTTCAGTGCCAAATCACTGACTAATCTCTTAAAATTTCCAAGGGGCAGAGGGTCCCAATGAAGGAATATATTTTATTCAAGAATAGTCAGTCCTCTTCTATGTGAGAAGTTTGACTTAATTTTCTTAACATGCAACTTTAGGAGGGAATTGTGTAAGAGAAAAGGGGGAATCTATACCATCCATATCAACCCAAAGAAAACGCGAAAGCACTGATGTTATAGATGTCATAGCTGGATCATCCTAACATTTAACTTGTTGTGGTCATTTATGGTTGTATAGCAAATTACTCCCAAACTTAGTACCAAAAGTGAACCACGAATTCTATGGCTCAGTAATTTAGACAGTAATTCTATGGCTTCAGCACCATGAAGATAGCTTGTCTCTGCTCCATGATGTCTGGGGTCTTAGCAGAAGACTCAAAGGCTGGAATCAGGTATCATCCGAAGCCTCAATCACTCACTTGTCTAGTGGTAGATGTTGATTTTGTCTGGCTCAGTTCTCCAGAGCTGACATCCCAAGAGGAGGAAGCCATGTGGGTGTGTATCCACTTAATCACTTAGCTCTGAAGTCATGTGGCATCCTTCCACTGTACTCTTGATCATAGCAGGTCCACAGAGACCCCTGACTCTAGCTAGTTGATCATGGTGTCCCTAAAAGTGAAATATTAATAGATGGAGAAGCCTACAAAAACATTGCTTGATTTATAAAACAGAACATTCTGTAGGACTGGTAATTAAATGCTGGAGGAGTGTTATGAATTTTCACCAGGTTTCTAGATCTAAGCCTGTTCTCAGACCCAGAACTCATTTATTGAAAGGGGGGTCAGGTTCCCTTGAGAAAGAAACCTGCAGCACAGCATTGCCACGGGTATGTACTGTGAATATACCTGTGCATATTTACAAAAGTGACTATGCACTGGGGAAAAAATAGGGAATTACTAAACACTGTTTATGAATTTTCACTAAATTCCAGGTGACCAAAAACATCCCTGGCTGTGGCCAGGTGATACTTGGAATCAACCCAGATGTGACTCACAGTGTACCCAGTTAATTCATAGGTCCAGTCTGTTGTCATTTCACTAGTTTTTGAATGTGTAATTGATTAGAAATATTTGGAAAAATCCTCATATTCACCTTTGATCCATGGTAGAGGGTTAATGGAAACTTCTGAATTTTTCTGCTCCTGACCTAGATAGTAAACCGAAAGCAATACCACATCTCAGGGGGATTTTTAGATATCAGTGCTACCATCAAATATTTGAAAAATGAGAGATAGTGATATTTAATGGGTTGATCCCCATTTAACTCACCTGTTTAACTTATGCAGAAGTTGGATGGATGACTGTGGATTTATTGTAAACTTCATCAGGTGGAGAGTCTGCAGTTGTTGGTCAAGATGTAGCATCTTTACCAAAGAAAATTAGCATAGCTCCTGGTACTTGATATACAATTATTGAGCTGGTCAGTCAATGCTGTTTTCTTTTTCTGATTTTTTTTTTTTTGAGACAGAGTCTCACTCAGTTGCCTGGGCTAGAGTGCAGTGGTGTCAGCCTAGCTCACAGCAACCTCGAACTCCTAGGCTCAAGCAATCCTCCTGCCTCAGCCTCCCAAGTAGCTGGGACTACAGGCATGCGCCACTGTGCTCGGCTAATTTTTTTTTCTATATATTTTTTTTAGTTGGCCAAATAATTTCTTTCTATTTTTAGTAGAGACTGGGTCTTGCTCTTCCTCAGGCTGGTTTCGAACTCCTAACCTTGAGCGATCCACCTGCCTCGGCCTCCCAGAGTGCTAGGATTACAGGCATGAGCCACAGTGCCTGGCCCAATGCTGTTTTCTTAATACCCATTTGTAAAGACCGTCAGAAGCTATTTGCTTTTACCTGGCAGAGCCGACATTACATCATCACTGCTTTGCCTGACTGCATCAGCTCTCCTGCTCTCTGCCACTACACAGTCTGAATATGTCCCAATTGCTTTGATATTTCACAAAACACTGGTCCACTACTTTGGTAGTCCAGTAGTGGTCTACTACTTTGAGAATGTTACGCTGATTGTATACAATGTGCAGAAAGTAGTAAATCACTTTTTTTTGTCTCAGTAAGACATGTCAACCAGAGTGTGGGAGATAAACCCCACATTTCAGGAAATTTTAGTGAATTTAACTATTTTAGTGATGTTCCTAGGGATCCAATGGTCAGGAGCATGCGGATATATCCTCTCCAAGGTGGAGTATAAACTGCTGTATTTTGCATCACCTATAAGAAAAAAAGTGAATGTTTGGTAGGCCTTTAACATTTCTTTTTAAGTTTTAGATTTACAGAAAAAATGAGCATAGTATGGAGAATTCCCATATACCCCCTGCCCTTTCCTCTACACATCAAGTTGTCTGTTATTAACATCTTACGTTTGTTACAATTAATGAATTATTATTCCAAATAATATACTGTATGTTGATAACTCTACCCTCAACAAGGGGGAGCATAACTCTGATCCCTTAAGTGTATGTATATAGTGACTTTCTTCCAAAGAGTATGGGGTAGGGAAGAAGTAACTATATATATAACAATAACAACAATATAGTAACTATGTCTAACAACATTGATGTATTATTATTAACTAAAGTTCATACTTAATTCAACTCTCTTTAATTTTCCCCTGGATGCCCTTTCTCTGTTCCAGGGTCCCATGCAGGATACCACATTACATTTCATTGTCTTGTCCCTCAGACACCTCTAGACTGTGATGGTTTCTCTGATTTTCCTTGTGTTTGATGACCTAGACAGTTTTGAGGAGTACGGTTTAGATATTTTATATAATGCCTCTTAAATAGAATTTATCTGATGTTTTTTTCATCATTAGGCTGTGGGTGTGGGTTTTTGGAAGAAAGACCAAAGAGGTAAAGTGTCATTGTCACCACATCATGTCCAGCATATACACTATTGACAGAGCTTCCCTGTTGACGTTGATTTGGATGGCTCAGATGGCTGAGGAGGGGTCTGGCAGGTTCCTCCACTGTGTAGTTATTCCCCGCCCCCATACTCTTTGGAAGAAATACACTTAAGGGATCAGGAGCTATGCCCCTCTCCTTGAAGGTAGAGTTATCAGCATACAGTATATTATTTGGAATTCTGCACAGATGTGTTTATGCTCTTCCATTTACTTATTGATATTTATCTATTTTTAAATCTATTATTTACTGATGTCATTATGGACTCATAGATATTTCCTCTGTACTGTGGATTATATTCCAACACTATTGCATTTATTTTGATGCTCAGATTTTCCAGTTTTGGCCATTGGGAGCTCTCTTAGATGGCTCCTGTGTCCCTCTGGCATATATCCATCATTTTGTGTGTGTGTGTGTTGTTTTTTGAGTACTTTCTTACATTCTGGCACGACTCGATGCTCCAGGCCCATTTTGTGGTTAATTTTGTTTAAACCAGTACATTTGACAATATGTCTGCCCAATATCTATGAATATTTTAGGTAAAAATAGTAAATACTTGTGCGCTAAACAGTTTGGTATGTGCTGAATGTCCCTTTGCTTTAATTTTGGCTATAAGCAGGTAATGATGAGCCTCTTGATTATCACTTACATTTTTATTCTCCTTTGCTTTCTACAAAGCTTCTTTTCCTCCCCTATACATTAGCTCATTTTTCAATGTCACAAAAATCTTCTGTGATATGTATGGTGAGAATTATGATTCTTATTTCATGAATGAAGCACCTTATTATGACTTTTAACTGACAATTTTTTTTTAAGGAGAAATAAATTCTAGTTTGTTGTAGTGAATGTAGTCCCTCCTGAATGTATGTAGCCATTGATCAGCCTCTCTTAAACAATTCCATAGGGAGTTTTCCTGATTGTGGAAAATTATGACCACAGTAGTTTTATGTTTTGTTCTCTTACAGATGTAGTCTCTACTACCCTTTCTATTTTAAGCCATGAAAATAATAGAAAACTTTTGTTACATAAGGCCTCGGCATATTTCAACTTATTTCAGGATATAATAATATAAATTGAAGAAACTCTATGAAATATATTACTATTGGTCCATATCCCATATCACAATATGTAAAGTATTTGATATAAATGAAGAATGTCAATAAAATTGTGAGTTATGGCATCGAATGTGTTTTGATATACAATTGTATAGAGACTTTAGAGGTTTAGTGCAGTGCTAGTCTTGTAAAATGAATGCATTATCTTATGGTGAACTAATGATGTTACAATTATCTCCTTTCAAATGTCTTACTTTGGAAGGTATAAACTGGGCTTGATGAAATTTTATTGTCTTTTTTTTTTGGATATAGATCCTAAAACCTCATGCATAGCTCATATATTTTTATAAGGCTATGCTTCATGGACTTTAAAATTACAGATCATGAACTTCTTTTTAATTAGAGAAAAAATCTCCCTTTACTCTGCACTGCACTCTAGTGTTTGCTTGTTAATGTCAAGGGAGAGCACTGAGGAGTGAGTTTTACCACAGTGACTTGTACAATTAATAGCTTCAGAGAAGCTTTAAGAAATATTCTGGTAAGTGTCCACAGCTAAACTCTATAGGCCCCTGCTGAGCTGTCCCACTGAGCTGCAGATAACAGATGACCATATTCAGACACTTTAATTGAACTGCTTTTGGCTTTCTCCAGGTTTTATGAGAAAAGAGCATTACAAGTCTCAGAAGAAAAACTGTGCTGTCACCATGTTGTCAGAAAGCTGGAATTGAGTTTTATTCTCAAGTGGGAATGTTTTAAACTACATTTGAGGTTGGTTTATTTGTTACTTCAAATAGGATCTTCTGAAGTCCACTCTCTTTTGGAGACTCCGTTCATTTTTCCTGCCCATTATCGACCTAACTGAAGGTGAATGGCACGCACCTGTATAAAAACCTACCACCCTATTATTCCTGCTCATCATTGGAGCGTGACTATATGCTAGGTGGTTCTTCATAGCTGCACAATTTTTGGAGTGAAGCTGAAACTTTATGCTAGTAATAATTTTCTACTGAAGATTCTGTGGCATGTATGTCTGTAGGAACTGATAGCCTGATAGCCTGGAGCTAACACTTATCATATAGCTTATCACATGCCGATAAATCACCCAATTAACTGTGTTTATAAGCCTGGACTAAAAATCCTGCTCTACTTTTTACCTATCACATTTAAGGTTTGTACAGGAAACAATCTGAGATTTTTCCAGGGATCTGATGGCCATTTTTCAATATGTAAGTAATATATGGCAAAAGAATTCAGTGTCAGTAGTTTCAGGAGATTAGCCAGTTTGTGAAGGTAGCATCTAATTTATTCAAGAAATTTAATTTATCAAAATTTATTGATCTCCAACTATGTGCAATATACCTTGCACAAAGTGGAGGATATGAATGATCTGTTTTCAAGGGCCCCAAAGTTTGGTCATAAAAAGTATTTAAATAATAATTCAAGCAAGACAATTAGTTCAATAATAAACAAAGTGATTCTAACCAGAGAGTGAATATACCAACTTGGAATCAATATGGCTTCATGGAATAGAGAGAGTGTTATGTATACAGTGCTAACTTCACATAGTTCTCGTAACAATAGTGTGATAGTGGTATTGTCCCTATTTTACACGAAAGAAAATGAGGCTTAGAGAAGTTGAATATTTGCCTAATGGCACAGAATCATGATAGGTATGTAAAAGCGGGCCTCTTCTGATTCTAAAACCTCTTCCTCTTTTCAATTAACCATTATCAAGGTCCAAAAGTAGATGTGGCAAACCAATCAATACAAATGTTATTATTGCATCCTTTTTACATAAAAGAAAGTGGGGTCTCAAAATGTATAAGTGACTTGCTTAGCACTGAGCAAACACAAATGATGGATCCAGAATTTGTAGGTCTTTTTAAAACCATTTTTGTGGATAATTTAAAAAACATATTGCAGAGAGAAAGGTACAAGGCATCTAGCTGTACCCATTATTCAGCTCAACACTAAACAGCTCACAGCCATTCTTGCATTCATTTATACCTCCTTACTTACCATCCCTGCCTCCAGAATTAATTTGAAGCCAATCCCAGATATCATAAAGTTTAGTCCATAAACATCTGAGTACGTGTCTTTAAAAGAGAAAAAAAACTGTTGTTAAACAACATAGCCATGGTGCCATGTTCACACCAAAACAAAACAAAACAATACAAAACAAAACAGAAAAACAACAAACCAGTAATTCTTTAACATCATCAAATAATCCAGTCTGTATTTTTGTTGTACATGTTTTATTTGTTTGTTTATAGATTTTACTTGGATGGTTTATTTGTATCAGCATGCAAACAGGGTGTGCATATTGTATTTTGTTGGTAGGTCTCTTATGGATTTTTTTATTTCATAGGTTACCCTTTTCTATTTACTTCTTTTTTGCTTGCAATTGACTAATTGAAAAAATGGAGTAGTTTGCCTTGTAAACTTTCCTATTTTCTGGATATTTCTGATTGTAGTCTCATTAAAAAAAATACCTGTTCCTCTATTCCCTGTGTGTGTTTTGTACTGGTTGTTAGTTAGATCAAGAGGCACGATCATTTTAGGCTACGTTTTTGTCAAGACTACTTCATGGGTGCTGTTCTAAACTTCCACCAAGAGATATATAGTGTCCAGTTGTCTATTGTCGTGATGTTGACTGCCGTTGAAGATCATTTCCCAGAGTCAGAGTTTACTTAGGGGATTATTGCAAAATGTTAATATTCTAATTCTGTTGTTACATCTTTAGTTGCTAGCTGGAATACTTCC
>CAUYRT010075365.1:0-66350 GCA_963574885.1 Lepilemur ruficaudatus
AGTGAGACTCTGTCTCAAAAAAAAAAAATATTAGCTACCTTATAGGTTATGCTTAGCAGGCACCCCACAAATGCTGGTGGTTGTGTTGTTAATATTATTACAGCTGCTACTAGTTAGTTGAGTTTGTTGAACTTAATACAAATTCTTTTTTTAAAAAAATCCAACATTTTACTATTTTTTCTGATGTTGATGGATTTTAAACTTTGCTCGTTAGAAACAAGGGTGTGGGAAGTTAGAACAAAAATGAAGTCATTTCTTGTTAGGGAACCATGGAGAAGGTGATTTGGGTGATCCAAGAATCTGAAATGGGCGGAAGGAGAAGGGGTCAGAGGCCACGACACAGTCAGTGATCTGCTAGAGTTAACCCACTGACCAGTGTCTTCTGGTCACAGCAAAAGGAAGAGGAGGTTATCCATGAGGCAGGCAGTGCCAGCCAGGTTGCCCTGGTCAGGCTGTTTACCTGCATCTTCTAGACACTTCAGAGCTGGCCCCTGAGTGAAGGCAGGTGTTGGAGTTAGAGGGGAACAGCCTCTTGTGACCAGACTTGCTGGTTTGAACAGGGAGAGAACTGGGAGTAACCCCGATGAGACGCCACATCATTCCAATAAGTAACAGCTGGAACGATCCCTATCCAGTCTGTCACACGAAGAAAGCAATTCTCCAAACTGCTTCACATGCAACAGATACAGACGAATGAGCCGCCCGACCACAGGGGCGAGGGCAGCTGGAACGTTTGCTTCTAGTCTCTGGCACGTGAGGCTCAGCAACCACTGAGGAGCGGGACTTGAATGACAGCGAGAAATCTCACATCTGTACCAGCATGAACATGCAAGCAGGCAGCCACACCAACACCCTCCCTGGAACTTCTCCAGTTTCCTCTAACATTATGCCCTTCTCCCTGTGAGCCTGCCCTAGGGAGCTGTATGCAAAATAACACGTTGCGTGACAAAAAGAGGAGGGAATGAGGACAAAGAGAAAAGTCACAGGAGAAAAGTCTCCTGTTCCTTAGATCTTCCATTTTACCAAGCTGTAGTCTGTCCCCTCATGTCCTCTTCCCATCCCCATGACATCTGTGCCCACAGGACTGGGCCATTAAAGGAGCCGGGAGGTGGAATAAAAACTCAGGTCTTGACAGCTATGCTGCGGACATCGCCAGCCCCACTCTGCATCGGATGACAGTCAAAAGAATCTAGCTTACTCCTAAAGTTGTATTTTCAATTTCTCATCCTTGTGGAAAGAGCTTCAGTCCTGGCTGAGGAACTCAGTTTTGCTTCTTATTTTCTGTGTGACTGACTTAACCTCCCCAAACCTCAGTTTCCTTGTTTGCAAAATGAGAACAATAATGCATACCTCTAGAAATACTACTTCCATCTTATTTTAGGGAGATGGCCCAAATATCTTACTGCTAGGACATGACCAACAGTGTTTTTCTTAGAGAGGGGATGAGTTTTCCTTCCTTATCATTCATTCATGTGTTCACATAGACCTACCATCAGACTTGACTTGCATCAGTTCAACACCATCAAAGCTTTACCCTAAGATCATTGTTCTGCCCAGAAAAGGATATTTGGAAATCAGAGAACTCACTGGTTCTTAGAAGTAGTAACATCCGGCCACCTTTGTCCAGTCCCCACATGTTCCACCTCCAGATACAAACGAAGTAGGCTTTTGTCTCCTGCCACCCAGAGGACATCCTGAGGGTGACTGAGTCAGGACCATGGATGGCATTCTTGGTTGTTAGGCCTCTGGGGTCACCCTGTCCCCTCTCTGGGACATGACTCACACCAATTCAATCTTAGTGAATAAAGCCTCTATTATTCCTAAAAAACCTTAGGGAAGAAGATGATTTCACATGCTCTTCCAGACACTTATGCCCATTTCTGAAAGAGCTCAGAGTTGGGAACTTTAAGTCAGTCATGAAAAGCACCCAGTTCTAACATACTCTACTGAAATTTGGCCACAAGAAGCTAGAATGGCAGTAAAGAGGAGGTGGCGGCACCCTGTAAGAGGCCTGGTATCACCCATGAAAACTCAGACACAGAATTCTTAGCAGAAACTTGCCATCTGAGTGGCCTTGGTCAAGTTCCTCATTTTGGCAGTAAGTCTGACACCCTCCCTGCCCCACGGCCAGGATGGCCCCGCCTGAGGGTGGGAGGATCACCACCGACCCTTCCTGTTCTACCTCTCTGCAGTCAGGGGCAACTTGTCAAGATGGGGGAAGGGGTTTTTCTTTAGAGGGGAGGCTATGTGGCTGGATTGTAATGATCCTATTTTAAGGGCCGAGGAACAAACAGTGTTAATTTTATTTCCGTGGTTGATCTAACCTAGATCCTGCGGAAATCAATTTTCTCCCCGTCTGTACAGAGCAGACAGAAAGACACTGGTGAACTTACATTACATTTTTATAGGATGATTTTAGTAATCTTGTAGGTCTGTGTCCTCTCTGTAATGGAATTGGCAGAGAGTTGTGCTTAGTTCCTAAATAAATGCCATCTCTCCAGAAGGAAGACCGTGAATGAGCTGAAAGAGCACAGCATTGAGACTCAGACAACTATCCGTACCTTACCTTACCAACTATCCTTACTACTTTCCTTACCAGTAACTTTGGACAAGTTAGTCACTCTCTCAGAGGGGATGTCTTATCCTGCTCCTATCCTTTCTTGTCTGCATCTTCAGAGGCCCAGTGTTTTATCCTAAAATTAGGACAAGAATATCTTCTTGGCAGTGGTAATGTAAAGATTAAGTGAGATTATGTATGTATGTACCTGGCACTTGCAGGCACCTTTAAGACTTAAAACAGTGAGGTTGGGTATGGGCTGGGTGTCTGCGACAGGTCTAACGACTCTATGAGCCTTAACGGGGCAGCTCCATCCATCAGGCCCAGGAGGCCACAGTGTGGTGGGGCTGCGGGAGACCCAGGGCAAACTGCCGGTCTCAGGGCCACCTGGACGGAACAAGACGGTGGCTCCTGAGGTTGGAGAGGTGCCAGGGCTGGGGAACAGAAGCAGCAATGGGCTGCCAGTGGTTTGCTCCACTCTCCTCCTCCAGTAGCTGTGAGGCTCGGGCAGCTGGGGGCTCCTGTCAGGAGCTGCGGGCTGAGGGGCGAGGCAGAGCGTGTGGGACAGCCTCGTGCAAGTTCGGAGTTTGGGTGTCACTGCAAGCCCGCTAGCTAGTGGAGCTCTCTGGCTGTCTCACCCAGGGTTTGTAGGATTTCCTCTTCCTGGTCCCAGGGCCAGACAAGGACATTATGGGCAGAAAGAAACCATCAGTGTGCACAGGAAGAAGAGCGGCTTCTAAATCAGTCCAGGGGACAGAGCTCAGCTGAAGCGTTTTTCTGCTCTCATTTAATTATAAAAATGATTCCTCTTCTTCTGTCCTCCCCAGGGTTGCGTGCCCCAGATTCCCTGGGCCCAGTAATTGCCTCTCTGTTAATAGAAATCATCAGTATTTATTACACCGACTGGGCCAGCTTATTTCAGCTCTCCTTGTAGCAACATTAAGGAGAGTGCTTGGTAGCTTATCACTGAAGTGACTCTACTTAATGACAAGAGTAAAGGCTCCCAGACTGTTCTCTTTGCTTGGGAGGGCTGAGGAGACGAAGAGCCAGAGCCAAATGGGAGGAACTGAGGGGCTGTGCGTGGGGTCTGCAGCCGGGCCCTGCCGTGGCCTGGGGGAGCAAGAGGCAGAGGCCTAGGGACAAGGGGCCCAGTGGGACGAGCACTCCAGCCTTCCCAGAGTAAGTCTCCGGGGGGCTCCTGTCCTATAGAGGGCGCACAACAATTGTCAGCGACGTGAGTTCAAACTCTTGCTGGACCACCCAGGGCCTTGTGAGCTATGGTCTTCTGGAACATCAGCCTTCTTATCTACAAAACAGGGAGAATAACACCCACCTCCCAGGGCTGGCGTGAGGACTACGTGAGGGAATAACACGAAAGGACTCCCCTGGGCCTGCCATGGGAGGCACGCCACAAACATCTCCTCCTTTTTCCCTCCCTCCTTCCTTCCTCCCAGGAGTTGAAGCTGTGGGGATGAGAGGATACTTGGGACTGGGCTGCACGCAGTGCCTGGTATGGATGCTGGCCCATCCCTGCAGTCCCTTCAGCTTCTCTGTGTCCAGTGATGGACAAACTCGCCAAAGACAAGGCTGTGCCAGGAGCCCCACATCCCGGTGCATGTGGATTTCTAGCCGGCTGCCACTGCATCTTCCAGACGCCCGTGGCGACAGTGGGAATCCCCACCCACCTCTCGTCGGTGTTGTGCTTGGGCTCCCTGTCTGCCCACCTGTGTGTGCCGTCGGCCCTGCCCAGGGACCTGTCTCTGGCCTCAAGGGGACTGGGCAGGTTTGGGGGCGAGCTGACCTGGCACCTTCTGCTGACCGTATCTAACTTCAGGCAGCTGTGAGTTTTGGAGTCCCTCAGCAGTTCAGGGAGCGCAGGTGCTGAACACCCACTGTGCACCTTCACACAGGTGAGGAAAGCGCGGCTCAGAGAAGCCTCCAAAGGCCCCAGTAAGCAGGAGACCCGGACTGCGGCCTCGGGCTGGCGGACTCCAAAGCTCTCGTCACTCGTGCGCGGGGCCCCTGTGCACAGAATCTGCACGACTTATGGGGGGTTTAAACTGCATCTATATGCAGAGGGCAGCACTTAGGGAGTTTTGCTAATGTGTCAATACCTACGTGCCGATCCTTTGGTGTAAATGGCCTGAATGTGTTTTCTGACAGCGTGGCCCCAAGAACACAGGGTTACCTGGCAGCGGGCTAAGCTAGTGGACAGGGAGCAGTGGGTAGAGAAGATGGCCAGGGTTTCTGAGTGCCAGGATGTTCTCAAGGCGCATGTTAAATCCCAGGCAAGAACAAATCACCAAGGGGACAAGGGAAAAACACTGCTTTGTCCCCATGTCGCCACCCTCATTTGTTTCTATTCTGCTTGTTATGAGCTGGGTTGTATCTCCAGTACCTCAGAATGTGGCCTTATTTGGAGATAGGCTCTTTACAGAGGTAATTAGGTTAAGCTGAGGTCAGTGGGGTGGGCCCTAATCCAGCGTAACTGGTGTCCTTATAAGAAGAGGAAATTTGGACACAGACATACACAGAGGGAAGAAAATGTGAAGACACAGGGAGAAGACGGCCATCTGCAAACCAAGGAGAGGGGCCTGGAATAGACCCTTCCCTCAAAGCCCTCAGGAGGAAGCAACCCGGCCGACACCTCGATCTCAGACCTCTTGCCTCCAGAACCGTGAGACAATAAACTTCTGTTGGTTAAGCCACCTAGTCTGTGACACTTTGTTACAGCCGCCCTAGGAAACGAATATACTATTCTTTTAATTTTTGCCTGAAACTTACAGTGTCCGCTCTCCTGTCAGGAAGAAAATGTTGATGTCTTTCTGCTCCCGACTGATACTATCCCCTTCAGATCAGTTTGACAATTGCTTTTACTGGTGGTACTGGAACCTCTCCGGTAACAGAAAGGGGGAGGCGGAAATGTGGAGAAACTGAGGCAGAGAACAGGAATGTCAAAGCAACAGGGACAGGAGTTGAAGGGGACGCACACAGCCACAGAGACAGGAAGAGGCCACGGGTCTCCGCTGCCCCAATGGTGACTGTGGCTGCCGGCGCTCATCTCGGAAATGCCAGGCACAAGCGAGCTTTTCTCTGGGCACAGCCTCCCTGGCTTGGCCGTCCATCCCTCAGAGGCGTGTAATGGAATTAAGTGTGACTCCACTGCGGTTCCGTGCAGTGACTTATGCCACTGCAGTCAATAAAACCCACTCTTGGAAAGAAACTAGATTACGGGTCAGGGAAGGGTGTGTAGTCGCTGAGCTGCCTCCGATCATTCTCTGTGGGGGGCCTTCCACATGCCTCCTGTCTTCATTTCTGCCGGCTTCTCCACTGCTGCCTAAGTGGCGCCCGGTGTTGGATTTGTTATTTAGATTGACTTTGCCCCCGATTCTCTGATGTTGATGTGGCACCATAGAATCATGCAGCATAGAATACAGAGGAGTTTTCACAATGAGACATTTTCTCTGGCATCTGTCACTGGAAGAGCCAGTCCTGCAGGCACTGAAGGGTGCCTATGGGTGCAGGCACATGGTCCCTCGCTCCTGTCGCCCCCTAGAGGAAGTAAGGTTGGTGCAGTCTCCGACCACTGGGACTCTTACCTTACATGGGTGAGGATCCACTCCGTATGTTTCCAAAGTCTGCGCTTTCCTTAAGAAGTTCAGCTCTGATGTTGCTGGTGTTTGACCACTGGAATAAAGAAAACGGGATGATTTCAGGGTTTCGTGTTCCCACAGGTTCCCCTGAGGCAAATGATCTATTAAGAAGTGCTCAGGGTGAGCCGCACAGCTCAATTTTTCCGTAGAGTATGCTCCCTGCTTGGCTCTAGGACCAACTTCAGAGACTCCTTCCCAGAGTCAAAAACTCAAATGTCTTCAAAGTGAGGCAGGCTACATAATGAATCCCCTGGGCTGCATGGACAATAGGGAGTAGTGGGGACTGTGGCAAAATGGGGATTGTTCCCCCGACCTAATGAGCACAGCTGCTCCTCAGCTCTGAGATTTTGGTCACGTGAGAATGCAAAGCCAAGCATTGCTAGATGTTGTGATTTTTAAAAATCAGAGGTACTGATCTTTATGTCGTATTTCACAATTTTAAATACTATGGGGATTAAAAAAAAAACACATCTATAGGCTGAATGCAGGCCATAGGTTTCTGATCTGTGATCTGACCTAGACTTAAATACAAAGAAAGGGCCTGTATGTCTTGCTGATGCCACCCAGCCCTCTCCCTTCACCAAAAGGGAACACAAGAACATAGGGTGAGGAGAAGCAGTGGGAGATAGCACTGAGCTCCCACACTCCACAACCGCTCTGTCTGAACACAGGGCCATGACTTTGACAAGGAAACAAGCTGAAGAAGGCTGCCTCTTTAGCAGGTGTGTTGATGAGCTTGATGCAGAACCAGTGGTGGTGTCACCAGTGGACTCTCTCATGGCTCCAGCGCCCTGCAAGCAGACGCACTTGTACAGACAGTGGTATGCAGAGCACTGGGCTGTTTGTGAAGCCAACACCTCTGATGGCTGGTGGGGACTGAAGGTTGCTCATTTCTAAGTTTATCATTTGCCTCAAGTAATATGGCAGGGCAGGAAGATAAGCCGATCCAAGTGAGAAGCAGGCCAGATTCCTTCTCGGTCCCTCTGGAGAGGTATCAATCAAGCAGCATCTTTATGTGACAGTCTCTGTGCTACTTGCCATAAAATATACCAAGACACATAGCACAGAGTCTGGGTGCTCAGGAACTCGTGTTAGAGTTAGAGAAAGGGAGTATGAACACATTTTTACATTACGAGGACAGGCTGACTTGTGTAAGTAGTACCTGTGTAGGTATCATCGTGAATGCAGACTTCTGCATCTACCAGGAAGGTGTTTGGAAAATGCTTGTGCAGCAGTCAAATGGCTGGACTCCAGAGGTGGCCAGAGCCCTGCTTCCCTTTCCAGGGAGCTTCCTCATTCCCTGTCTGTAGGTGGCAGGCCCTGTGGGCTCCATTCAGCCCTAGAGTCAGCCCAAACCAGGGCCCTCAAAGTGGGCATCCTTTCCTAGGGGATCCTCTGCCTTGAACTAGGTTTTAGAGGACTATCCCCACTATTCTGACATCTAAAACCGTCTGACATCTAAAACCGTCCAGCACGTCTCTCATCTCTTCTTTGAAGGAACCATGAGACCTCACACAGGTCCGTGTTTATTCTGATCTCACCACCAGGGGCCGCTATTTCCCTAACAGAGAGGTGGGGGAGGCGCCCGGGCTCGGTGCTGGGAAAGGCTGCACCTGCTCGTGGATGGGTGGGAAGCGTCCATCCCCCCCCCCCCCCCCCGCCCCGGAGGGCAGGAACCCGTCCTGCCACACACAGTGGGGAGCGGGTCTATTTACAAAGGCTAAGGAGGCCTTCGGTTGTATTTGTTGAGATAAAATCGCTGAGTGAAGGGCTTTGAGGGTCAAGGTCAGGGTAGGAACTAGTTTAAGCTTCGTACTAGGAACTAGAACTATTAATAGGTAAGCTTGGCATTAGAAATATCCACCACCCCCTCCTCCTATATCTACTGTTCCTTCCTCAGAACAGTAGACACACAAACACTTTAAAAGTTTTATTAAAAATTGTAATGTTTTAAAATGATGACATATTTTATTTTACAACACTACATTCATTATATATATATTTTTTTCTTCATAGTTTGTCAGTTTGGGGAATCTTGAAACCGCTCTTTATAAAATTAATTAAAGGGCCACAAGGTAGGAACTATGGAGGGGACTGAACTCTGCAAAGGTACAGGCATAGTTAAAAAATATATATAACCAGCCATTGTTCCCCAGCTTGCTTTCCTATAATTGCTACTCAGGAGTCACATAGTGGATGGTCATAAAAATTCTTAGCTTTCTTCATTGCTCCCATAGATAACGTCACCCTTGTGAAACCTAAGGCAGCTTTTGAGATATCTTCCAGACCCTGCATTCCAGTGGATTGGCTGACCCACCCAGACCAGTGGCCCGTACCAAGGAATTGACTCAACTGGTCTTGTGACCCCCCACCCAGGAACTGACTCAGCACAAGAAGACAATTTCTACACCCCTGCGGTTCCACCAAAACCCAGCCAATCAGTAGACCCAATCTCCTAGCCCTTTGCCCACAAAACTATCTTTAAAAACCCTTTCTACCAAATTCTCAGGGAGATGGGTTTGAGAACTTCCTCCCATATCCTCGCACGGTACCTGTGATATTAAACTCTTTCTCTGCAGTAACCCCTGCTGTCTCAGTGTGTTGGCTCCTTTTTGAGCAGCAGGCAATGCACCTGGTAAGGCTGGAACAATCTGTGCTCCAGTGTGCCACACCAAGAGGAGCCTAAACTCCCTATTGTTGTTTTCTAAAATCACTCTTTGTAGAAAATCCTGTTTCATGTGGATGAAAGGCTGCACTGATGCTATTTTATGGGATTCTGCATATTCTGAGCAAACTAAGAGACACTGAGGAACACAAGGCTCCATGCTTGAAGCCCCTTCTCTACTCTCCTTGGCCCAGGGTCAGGGACTCCAGGCAGGGTGTGTGGGGGTTGAGTTAGACAGTGCTGAAGACGTAGCCCTAAACCAAAGTGATCTCAGGGCACTCCCAGCATTCACGAATCAGCCCTGTGTAGTCCATGTTTTGCCAGAAGCCACCTGTCACACTGTCACACACTGGGGACAGAGGCCTGCCCTTTTTCACATCCCCACTCAACTACTTCTCTTTCATTTATCTTTTTTCTCTTCTGTTGTTTCTTTTGTGTTTATCTTTTCTTTTTCCCCAGTTCATGCTTCTTTCTTCTGTGTCTTCATTAAATATCTTAGTGGAGTAAGTACCTTTCAAAAGCCAGTCTCTCTCTGTTTTCCCTATAATACAACTTCTCTCTTGCCTTTTAGCCTTAGCCTAAACCACTTTTGTTAGAGAATGAGCCTATAGGGGTTGGGGCTATGCTGTCAGTGGCTCATTAAAAATGGTACAGCCCAGTGTCAGGAAGGCTGGCGGCACCCTGTGTCAGTAAATGGTCGGTCTATGAGAGCAAAGGACGTAGCACAGAGCCTGTGGGGAAGTCACAGCATCCTGGGCCTGAATGGGTATCACGCACCTGAGTTCTGTCTTGTGAATCTCAGCGATTTTCCTTTCCAGCTTCTCTGAATGTTTAGGGAAAAACTGGAACTTGGAGCTGTAGCCTTCAGGGTGTTTCCCTGAGTCATAATCCCCAATCTCCGCTTTCAAAAGGAAGGTAGAAGAAAACAAGTGTGGAAATAGGTAAATCATCACTGGCAAAGCAATAAGAGATCAGCACACAGAGCAAAAGCCAAAGCACACAGCAGATTTACAAAGAATAGTGGATCCTGAGCACGGCTGAGGGTGGGCAGAGGGCGGGCCCTGCAGGAACATGTCCACCTTTGTTTTCCCAGGTGTACACACTGTGTTGACATTCAAGTCTATACAGGGAGACAGTAGAGCTGACCCTCTGTTCTGAGGTTACCACAAGTAAACCTGCAATAAAAGAGCAAAAGCCTGCACCACGGTTCTCATTCATTCAGCCATAAGAAGAGGGCCTAGGAGCGATGCTCTTTGTGGCAGCACAGGAAACAGTGAGCTTGGTCAGGAAGACAGAACCTCTTGGGCCTGAGCCAGATCAGAAGTCTAAAACCTCATTTTGAGGATCTTAGCAGGGACACAGCAAATTGATGAATTAACCCATGATCCAAATTCAGAACTCAACCCTCAGTCCAAATATGATCAAATGAATAAATCTGAATAAATATTCATTAAGGGCTGACCAGGTGCCAGGCCCCTTTGAAGGGCTTGCCAGGCAGGAAGCCTGGCTGTAAGCAGAAAGTGTCATTGAGTTCAAAAGCACCAAGTTCTAAGGCTGATTTCTCAACTCCCTGCCAGGTGTGGGGCTTTCTCCTCTGGCCATTCACAGAAAATGTTCATCTCTAAACCTGATGAGATTTAAGCTCAGTAGCTTTGGGAGGACAGAGGACCCCTGGTGCTTTCCACACCCAGGTCGGATCCCGGCTTTTTCCCAGGAAGAACTCTGCAGGGGACGTGGTGGGTGTCATAAAGGAAAGGAGGAGGGTCCAGCTGCCTGCTGGTTGCCCTTTTCCTTCCCTGTTGAGAGTCTCAGCTGCTTTAGATGAGAACTCTTGAGGGAGGAGTGAGTATTAAGAGGAAAACATGCCCTCCTCTCACGGCTGAATATTGTATTTGTGGCTTATGATTTTTCACTACAAATCTACTCACTGTGACTTCCAAATTACGTGGGAACCTCTATTGTTTAGCAAGAGACTAAAGGCTTCCCCAAGCCTGAAGTATGGGGTGACCTTGAGCCTCAGAGTCATTTATTATGATTTTATTTAGGAAGCTTCTAGTGGAAAACACGAATGTTGGACATCAAGTAATTTTTTTTTTTTTTTGAGACAGTGTCTCACTCTGTTGCCTGGGCTGTAGAGTGCCATGGCATCAGCCTAGCTCACAGCAACCTCAAACTCCTGGGCTAAAGCGATCCTTCTGCCTCAGCCTCCCGAGTAGCTGGGACTACAGGCATGCGCCACCATGCCTGGCTAATTTTTTACATGTATTTTTAGTTGGCCAATTAATTTCTTTCATTTACAGTAGAGACGGGGTCTCGCTCTTGCTCAGGCTGGTCTCGAACTGCCGACCTTGAGCTATCCACCCGCCTCGCATTTTAGCCATTTTTAAGTGTACAAATTCTATAGCATTAAGTACATTCACATTGTTGTACAACCATCAGCACTATCCATGTCTGGAACTGTTTCATCTTTCCCAACTAAAACCCTGCATCCATTAAACACTAACTCCCCATTCTCTCCTCCGCCCACCCCAGCCCCTGCCAATTATCATTCTGCTTTCTGTCTCTATGGAAAGCAGACTACTGACTGCAGACTACAGACCTGACTACTCCAGGAACCTCATATAAGTGAAATCACATAATATTTATCCTTCTGTGACTGGCTTCTTTACTTAATATAATATCTTCAAGATTTATCCATGTTGTAGCCTGTGTCAGAATTTCTTTCCTTTTTAAGGCTGAATAATACTCCATTGTACCTATGTACCATATTCTGTTTATCCATTCATCTGTCGACAGACATTTAGTTCTTTCCACCTTTTGGCTATTGTGAATTGTGCTGCTATGAACACCTGTGTACAAGTTTTGGTTTGAACATGTTTCAATTCTTTTGGCTAGATATCTAGGACAGTGAATTGCTGGGTCATGTGGTAATTCTGTGTTACCTTTTTGAGGAACCACCAAACAGTTTGAAAGCAGCTATACCATTCTACATTCCCATTAGCAGTTGTATTAGTTTGCTAGGGCTGCCATAAAAAAAAAAAATACCATAGACTGAGTGGCTTACACAATAAAAATTTGTTTTCTTACAGTTCTGGAGACTCCCCAAGATCAAGGTGCCAGCAAGGTTGATGTCTGGTGAGGGTTCTCCCTTTGGGTTGTAGATGGCTGCCTTCTCAATGTGGGCTCACATGACCTCTCCTTTGTGCATGTGCAGAGAGAGAACGCAAGCAAGTTCTCTGGAGTTTCCTCTTAAGTACACTAGTCCTGTAACATCAGAGCCCACCCTATGACCTCATTTAACCCTAATTATTTTCTTAGAGGCCTCATCTAATGCAAATAAGCTGGGGGTTAGGGCTTCAACATATGAATTTTGAGGGGATACAAGCATTCAGTGCATAACAGCAATGTATGGGGGTTCCATTTATTCCACATTCTTACCAACACTTGTTGTTGCCTGTCTTTTAGATTATAGCCATCCTAGTTGGTGTGGAGTGATATCTCATTGTAATTTTAATTTTGATTTCCCTAATGACTAATGATGCTGACCATCTTTTTATGTGCTTATTGGCCATTGGTAAACCTCCTTAGGAGAAATGTATATTCAGATCCTTTGCCCATTTTAAAATAGGGTTATTTGTCCTTTCATTGTTGAGTTTCAAGAGTTCTTTATATATTTAGGATATACATTCCTTTTTATCTAGCTTGACAATCTCTGTCTTTTGATTGAAATGATTAATCCATTCACATTTAGTGAACTATGCATCCCTGGTTAAATAAGAAACTTGGTGAATACAGGGCTGATATGTAAACTTCCTGAACTTAGTGTATATTCTGCAAGCCACAGACAGATCCATAAGCAAAATGTGGAAGTCTCATTGCTGCCTCATGATGTTTAAACACAATATATGACCAGTCAGTCATTCATTTAGTACTAAGCTATGCTAATCCAGGGGTGCCTTGCTGAAGGCTAAGCTTAAAAACAAAAGCAAGTACAAATTTAAAAAAGCAACTAAGAGACATCAGTGGTCAAACACTGCAGAGGAAATACAATCTACAAAATTAATCCAGACAAGTCACTAAACAAACAGTAATAATAACCACCTTTGGGAGAGGGGCACATCACAATCCAAATATCTAGTTTCAGCAAAAATATATGAAACATGCAAGTAAACAAGAAAGTTATTCCATACACAGGAAAAAATAGAAACTGTCCCCAAAAAGGCCTAGATGTTGGACTTAGTGGACAAATAGAGTCATGTGATGCATAATGAAGTTTTGGCCAATGATGGACTGCATATATGATGATGGTCTCATAAGATCATAGTATTGTATTTTTACTGTACTTTTTCTATGTTTAGATATACAAATACTTACCATGGTGTTACAGTTGCCTACAGTGTTCAGTACAGTAACATGCTGTACAGGGTTGTAGCCCAGGGGCAATAGGCCTATGCCATACAGCCTAGGTGTGTAGTAGGCTATTCCATCTAGGGTTGTGCAAGTGCTCTCTATGACATTCACACTACAATAGAATCACCTAACAACACGCATTTCTCAGAATGTAGCCCTGTTAAGTAACACAAGACTATACTTCATTATAGAAAAGCATCTATTTATAAATATGTACAGAGAACTAAAGAAAACCATGTTTTAAAGTTTTTAATTTAAGATAGAATACAGAATATCAATAAAGAAATAAAAATTGTGAAAATAACCAAATGGAACTTTTGGAGTTGAAAAAGTACAATAATTGAAATGAAAAACTCACTAGAGGGGCTCAACAGCAGATGTGAGCTGGTAGAAGGAAAAAAATCAGCAAACTTGAGCTAGATCATTAGAGATAATCTGAAGTACAGGACAAAAGAGAATTGGGGAGCCACATATTTTTATAATGAGAAACTATGTTTGTTAAATGAGCCATTAGTATTCATGGAGTTAAAGCAGCAGCCTGCATTTCCTTGAACTGCTCAGACTGTGTGTGGTATAACAGAATTTTGGTTTTCAAACCCCAACTGGTGGCCCTCTAATTTTAAGTCATTTGGGGCAGGGCTTTGTGGCTCACTCCCAGGAAGGCATTCCATGTCTAGTTCTGAGGCTTCTTGTAGGATCTAAACCGCATCTGCAGGCTTTGCTGATCTGCATCACTGTGGTATTAATGGACTTGAAAAAAATGTGCAAGTTAGAGCATTCTGAAGAATGTTCCTTAAAAGAAAATGATTCCTGTGAAGCCATCTGTTCCCTCCTGTGGGCCATTATTCAAGACAGCAAGTCCCAGACTGCCCTTCTTTGCAAGATCCCAATGCCCAGAACAGAGTTTTCCTCTCAGTGAATACTTAAGAATGTATGAAGGGATTATGTGTGACCTCATATGACTGCTGGTCAAAAATACTTTCTTCATTAGAATTTATAATTGTGCAGTCTCAATACATCCATTAATTAAAAATTATCTGTCCTTAAGGGGTAGGGTTAATATGTATAAGTCTCAAGTTTCTCTTTCAAATACCTATACATGGACTCCCATTTTAACAAAATATTGTACATGAAACTATTCTAAAGTAGTGGTCTGTGGGTTAGTTTCTAGAAATAATCATTATACTTAAATACCAATAAATTAAGTAACGAGATATGCCTAAGTTAAATAGGATAGGAGTTTTGCTGCTGTTCTTTCTTAGCTTTAAAAGAAAACAAAACCTAAATATAGGAACATTGTGCATTACTGCAACATTCATTAAGGAAAACAAAACTTCCCATTTTCCCATTTGTCACTCAGAGTAACCAAACATCTTCAGAGAAGTTAAGCTGCTATTTTAGCTGGTTTATTACTGGGTCAGTTACTTTCCCATGAACTCAGCAAAAGTTCCAACTTGCTTTCGCCATTGACTGGGAGAAGTTACAGGGTCTTGACTTGCATAAATCATGGCTGATCTGGCCAGAATCAGTCTCATGTGCAAGATAAGAGACTGTGGTTGGCACATTTCCCGGCTGGGGAACCTCTGCTTGGTCTGCTGGACTTGGAGGCAGAGAGGGAATCCTCCCAGGATGGCGCTCTGACCCACCTTGTGTCCCCACAGCCCATTGATAAAGCCAGGACTGCTGTCATAGCCCAGTGGTCCCCAACACCCCTGCCCCGGCTGCAGACCAGTACCAGTCCATGGCCTGTTAGGAACCAGGCAGCACAGCAGGAGGTGAGCAGAGGGCATGCAAGTGAAGCTTCATCTGTATTTATACTCACTGTCTCCCATCACCCCCAGATGGGACTATCTAGTTACAGGAAAACATGCTCAAGGCTCCCACTGATTCTGGGTTATGGTGAGTTGTATAATTATTTCATTATATATTACAATGTAATAATAATAGAAATAAAGTGCACAATAAATGTAATGGGCTTGAATCATCCCGAGATCATCCCACCCCCCACCACTATCCATGGAAAAATTGTCTTCCGCGAAACCAGTCCCTGGTGCCAAAAAAGGTTGGGGACAGCTGCCATAACCCATATAGGGGAAGGGGGCACTGAGGCTCAAATAATCAGTAATTAAACCCAGGATGCCGTTGATAGAAGAAGGGTGTTGCCCACTCCTGAGCCCAGTGGCTATTTGAGGTGAGGGACGAGGACCATCCTCCTTCACTCTGAACTTCCCCGACTGCGTGCATCACCAGCTCTCTCCTTTTTTTTCTTTTCTTTTTTTTTTTTGAGACAAGAGTCTTGCTCTGTTGCCCTGGCTAGAGTGCCATGGTGTCATCATAGCTCACTGCAACCTCAGACTCCTGGGCTCAGGTGATCCTCCTGTCTCAGCCTCCTGAGTAGCTGGGACTACAGGCGTGTGCCACCATGCCTGGCTAATTTTTTCTATTTTTAGTAGAGACGGGGTCTCACTCTTGCTCAGGCTGGTCTCGAACTCCTGAGCTCAAGGGATCCTCCCACCTTGGCCTCCCAGAGTGCTAGGATTATAGGCATGAACCACAACACCTGGCCTCTCTCTCTCTTTTGATTTTATTTTTGAGTGAGTTTGTGTTATTGTGAAGGGAATTGGTGAAATAATCAGAGAAAATATTTCTACCATGACAAATGTTGGTGGGCTTGCACTGCATAAGGAATGATGCCTCAGATTGGGAACAGCCTCTAGCAAGGATGCAGTTCTTTTAAAGACCTTGCCTCCTCCCCTTCTTACACAAGCTGCTGCAGAAGGCGTTGGTGTCTTTACTGAACACTTGAGCAACTGGGGTTCAAGTCAAGTGACCTGCCCAAGATTGCCCAAGGAGATCTGGAAGGACTAGCTCCCGTCCAGACTCTGCCTTGGCCACATGGCCTGGCTCTTGAGGCAGAAGGCTTTGGTTTTTCAAAAGACTTGCCTTGTTCCTCAGTTCTCCTTTCCACTCATTAAGGAAAGCAAGAAAAAGGAAGAAAAAAAAAAAAGGAAAAGAAAATCCTCTGTCACAAGGCAGAGCTAGTCTCAACCTGTAGGTCACGAGTATTTCTGGCACTTGTTTATTTCTTTGTCCTTCTGACCTCCTGATCCCTTGTCCCAACGTGGTTGAAGACAATGACTAGACTTTGTTCCTGCTGTTTCCTTTCTCCCACTTTTTTTTTTTTTTTTTTTTTTTTTTTGAGACAGAGTCTCACTGTGTTGCCCGGGCTAGAGCACAGCAACCTCAAACTCCTGAGCTCAAGCAATACTCCTGCCTCAGCCTCCTGAGTAGCTGGGACTACAGGCATGTGCCACCATGCCCGGCTAATATTTTCTATATATTTTTAGTTGTCCAATTAATTTCTTTCTATTTTTAGTAGAGACAGGGTCTCGCTCTTGCTCAGGCTGGTTTTGAACTCCTGACCTTGAGCAATCTGCCCGCCTCAGCCTCCCAGAGTGCTAGGATTACAGGCGTGAGCCACAGCGCCCAGCCAACAAGAGCTCTTTGATTGTGTGAATGAGGTGAGCACAGATTCTTGTGGTATTTTAAGAGTCAGAGTCAAGGTATTTTCTTAACGTGGCTTGGCAGAGTCCATAAGTCAAATGGGCCATCTGTAGTTTGTTCTAAATTCTATATTTGTAGACCTTGGGACCACAAATCTTTGCTATGTCATTATAATCACATCTATCATCCATACTAACTTATGATTCATATTCTGTTCCTGGAAATGGTCCCTACATTTAAAATACCCACACATAATGCAATCCACTGTTACAACTTTTGTGGTCACAAAATATTAATGATCTGTAAGCCATGATCACAGCCAGAATCACCAAGATGAGCAAATGCGCACACCACCGATAGTGATGTACTAATATAAATGCACACACTTCTTATAGGACTGTGCTTGGGGAAACCCACCATTTGATGAGTGTCACTGACAATTAGCATATTTTGTCGAACTGCTGCTCTAGGTATTTTTGTTTGTGAAATCTATCATAGTGGAGCACAGCTGATGATGGGGTGAGCAGAAAAGATATGCTTGTGACAATCAGGAAGTTGCAAGGTCTTTCAATTTATATAAAAATGAACCTGAAGTCATCAGAGGAATGCAAATCTAAACCACAACAAGATATCACTTCAAACCCATTAAAATGGCTAATATTAAAGACACATGCACAAACACAAATGGAAAATAACAAGTGTTGGCATGGATGTAGAGAAATTGGAACCCTTATACCCTACCGCTGGGAGTGGAAAATGGTACAACCGCGTTGTAAAACAGTTTGGCAATTTCCTCAAAAAATTAACAATAGAACTACCACATGATCCAGCAAATCCACTTCTAGGTATATATCCAAAAGAATTAAAAGCAAGGTCTTGAAGGGATGTATGCACATCCATGTTCATAGCTACACTATTCACCATAGCCAAGAGGTGGAATCAACCCAAGCGTCCACTGACAGGGGATGGATAAACAAACTGTGGCATACACATACAACAGAACATCATTCAACCTTTACAAAGGAAGGAAATCTTGTCACATACTACAACATGAATGAACCTTGAAGGCATTATCCTGAATGAAATAAGCCAGTCACAAAAAGACAAATACTCCATGATTACACTTACATGAGGTATCTAAAGCAGTCACATTCACAGAAAATAGAATGGTGGTTGCCAAGGGATGGGGAGGAGGAAAGAGGGAGTTGTTTAACGGGTATAAAGCTTCAGATTTGCAAGAGAAAGAAGTTTTAGAGATCTGTTTCACAGCATGTAAATACACTCAACAATACTGGACTGTACACATAAAAATAATTACAATGGTAAATCTTATGTTTTTATCACAATTTTTTAAAAGACCCCAAGAGATATTTAAGTGTTCTCAGATGCAGCTGGAGCTGAAATGTAATGGTAACCCAGTTGCAAAAAGTGTAAAGCAGTTGTTTCTGGAGGTCCCAGATTTACAAAGAAGCTTCTAGACACACAGCCTGTTGGCCTTGTCCTGTATCATCACATAATCGGGTCATGTGTAAACTTCACAAAAGATTGTTTTGCTAGTTGGTACTGGGGATTTGCCATATCCCTCACAAGCGTTAGTTTCAATGAAGAGATGCTGACATATTCTTCTAATGGGTATGTAAAGGTGGGTGGTCTTTCTTCATCCAGAGGAGCCAGGGAAACCAGGTGCTGGAGGCTGAAGCTGACTTCCTGATGAACACACTTCACTCTAAGGATCTGTTGCCACCTCTCATAACAACTCTATTCTTCTTTTATGTTCTGACTATCTTGCTCCAGGTTTGGGAGGTGCCAGGGAGGTCTGGCCGCTGCAGCACCCACAGGGGAGTCTGTGTCTGAAGAGGTGGCAGCTCAGGCACCTGAGGCCCAAAGGGGACCAGGCAGAGGGCACAGCTGCACTTAAGCTCCACAGCCACTTTGACAGCACCTCCCTCAAAGATGACCATGCCAGGCCACCGGAGAGTCAGGGACTAGGAAAAGACGGGCAGTGACTGCAGTCTGAACTGCAGCTACTCAAGCGACTCACAAGCCTCAAATTATTTTTGGAAGTAGGTACATTGAAGAAATAAATACATTTATTAAAATAATAAAATCATCTGACGGTGAAATATGCTACCTTGAGAAATGGTATGTTCTCTTGTCCCTGGAAATATTCAAAGTGAACTGATCACTTACCCGGACTATTACAAAGGGGATTGAGGCAACAAATAACGGTTGAAATGAGGACCGTTAAGGTCCCTTCTAACCCTGAGAGTTGAGGACTGTACAATCTTGTGCCCTCTGCAGCTCACTGCTATCCACAGAGCTGCTCAGGCATTCCCTTGGTAAAACACTACCCTGTCTGTCTCACTCTGATTCCCTGTCCCCGCCAACCCCCCCAAACTAGAATGCAAGCTCTGCGCAGAAATTTTGTTTTGTTTTGTTTGTTCACTGCTATATCCCAGTGCCTAGAATTAATAACCTTAAACTCCTCAGGAAGAGGAGTCTCCTCTTTCCTTCTTCCCAAGAAATGTAAGTGAAAGATTTATGTGGCCAAACATTTCCTAGGTAAGGAACAGAGATTTAAAGATGACATTACCAATTCATCCATAAATACTTATGCAGTCTAAAGTAACTCTGAGTAGGTCCTCAGAAACAATTCCACATTCTCCAATGGCAGCATTTGTTACAAATTGGGAGTATCTTGATTATCTACAGGGATGACAAATAAGCAAAATATTACCTGAATTATCAATGATTTAGAGTCTCTGAAAGATCCACCTGCTGTTTTACATAACGGTTTTCCTTTTATTTTGCATTCTTTTGAAAATGTTTTCAAGGTGTCTTCAAATTCAGCAAAATCTAAATACTATAAAAAAGGAGAACATAATCAAACAACTCAATAACAAAAAAACAAATAATACAATTTTAAAAATGGGCAAAGGACATGAACAGATATTTCTCCAAAGACATAACAAAAAGGCCAACAGATGAACGAAAAAGTGCTCAACATCACTAATCATCAGGGAAATGCAAATCAAAACCACAGTGAGATACCACCTCACACCTGTTAGAATGACTATTATCAAAAAAATGGAAAGTAACAAGTGTTGGCAGGGATGTGAAGAAAAGGGAGCCCTCGTGCACTGTTGCTAGCAATGTAAATTGGTACAGGCATTAGGGAAAACTGTATGGAAGTTCCTCAAAAAAATAAATATAGAACTACCACGATCCAGCAATCTCACTTCTGGATATATATGGGAAAAAAATAAAATCAGTATTTCAAGGAGATATCTGCACCCCACTGTTCACTGCAGCATTATTCACAGTAGCCAAGATATGGAATCAACCTAAATGTCCAACAGATGAATGGATAAAGAAAATGTAGTATGTACCTATGGTGGAATACAGTCAGCCTTTAGAAAGAAGGAAACCCTGCCATTTGTGGCAACATGGATGGAGCTGGAGGACATATGGTAAGGGAAAAGCCAGACACAGACAAATACCTCATGATCTCACTTACATGTGGAATCTAAAACAGTCAGCCTCATGGAAGCAGAGAATACAATGGTGGTTGCTGGGGGCGGGGGATGGGGAAAATAGGGAGATGTTGGTCAAAGGGTACAGGCCGGTCGCAATGGCTCACGCCTGTGATCCTCGCACTCTGGGAGGCCGAGGTGGGAGGATCACTCGAGGTCAGGAATTCAAGACCAGCCTGAGCAAGAGCCAGACCCTGTCTCTACTAAAAAAAAAAAAAAAAAAAAAAAAAAGAAAGAAATTAGCTGGACAACTAAAAATACATAGAAAAAATTAGCCAGGCATGGTGGCGCATGCTTGCAGTCCCAGCTACTTGGGAGGCTGAGGCAGGAGGATCGCTTGAACCCAGGAGTTTGAGGTTGCTGTGAGGTAGGCTGATGCCACAGCACTCTAGTCTGGGCAACAGAGTGAGACTCTGTCACAAAAAAAAAAACGGGTACAAAGTTTCATTTATACAAGATGAGTAAGTTCTGGAGATCTAATGTACGGCACGGTGACTACAGTTAACTATACCATACTGTATATGTGAAATTTGCTAAGGGAGTAGATTTTAAGTGCTCTCATCACCAAAAAAGGGGGGGGGAAGAAACTATGTGAGGTGATGGAATATGTTAATTAGCTTAATTGTGGTGAAAATTTCTAATTGTATAATGTATTCTAATTCACAATGTATACATATTCAAAACATCAAGTTCTATACCTTAAATACATGTATTTTTATCAATTATGCTTCAATAAAGCATAAAAAACATAAATTTACATGTATTTCTCTGTTTTAACATCAACAAGTAACTGTCTTTGATGTACTTGTACCAGCTCGATATTATCACCAATTTACAATGGGGTCAGTGAACTGTCAGTGAACCAGCATCTTTGGGAGAAGTTAATTTGGGATCTATCTTAGAATTTACTTATCAATACATAATATACCCTAAAAGTCTAGAAGGGCAGTATCATAGAAAATGTTTATTTTCAGACAATCAAGTTGTTTTCAGAAGGAAAATGTGAGCTACATGAGTCATTATAATTATTAGTAGAAAAACAGGCCCAGCGCGGTGCCTCAGGCCTGGAATTCTTTGGGAGGCTAAAGCAGGAGGGCCAGTCAAGCATAGGAATTTGAGATCAGCCTGGCCAACATAGCAAGATCCCATCTCTACAAAAAAGGAAAAAAGAAATAAAAGAAAAAGAAAATCATGTGTGCAGCAGTCTGAAAAAGGTAAAAGTGACTGGCAGGCCTGATGGTTCTGGGTCTAGTAGGTCCCTGGGAATTTGTTACTTGAAAGAGGAATTGGAAATAAAGCCTGTTGCTAAGAACAGGAGAAGAGAAGTCATCACAAGCTGGGCAGTGTCATCAGTGACCCGCCTGCACAGCACTAATGGTCTCCACCCATCCTGACACACATACTCTATTGCTGACCTTCACACTCCTCCGCCCTCCTTCTCAGTTTATGTTGGTCATTCCTTTCTGCTTCCACCTGCTCTAAGAGCCAGGTGGCTCTTTCCCCGGCCCAGGCCATGACTTGCTGTCGTGGCAACTTTAAGAATTTATTCGCCATTATGCCACCAAATTCCAAAGTGGGTGCATTTCCAAGGTGGGTGCCTCATCCTTGCTCTATGGCCATGTCTCTCCAGGCCTGAGGGACAGTTTAATCACACACTAAAGCAGCAGCAACTATTTCCTTAGCACCAAAAAGCGTGAGGTGTGGGTCCTACTCTTCAAAATGTTCAGTATAGGAGAGCTAAATGGCCACTAATAAGCAGAGGGTTAAGTAATTAGGCTGCAGCCGCTCAGTGAGATACTCGACAGCACTTGAATGTCTGGGGCGGATCGTGGGAAGATGCTCATGCTACGCTTTTGTTGAAAGATAAAAGGCAAGCTACAGAACACTGTGTGTGGGATCAGCCTGTTTTGTGACACAAACTATAGGCATGTGAATATATTTTTACTATTCATAGAAAAAGTCTGGGAAGATAATACATTAAACCATTAACAGTGGCCACTGCACGGGTGGAGCCAGGAAGTTCCTTTTTTCTATTTCTGTATCTTGAATCTTCTACCATGAGCATGTATTGTTTTTATAATTTTCTTCAAAGGAATTTTTTAAAGTAGCTTTAAGATTTCAATTTAGTTAGAAAAACAAAATATAAACACAATATATAAACAATGGAAACAAAATATAAACAATGGAAAATAAATAGCTCCAATGTAATGATAAAATACTACAAGGCACTAAAGAATTTGCTGCATTTTAAAATACAAGTTTTCAACATCTCTTTTTCTGTGACCTGTGTTTTTATACATACCTACCTCTTTCACTAGTCCAAGTAATTCAGATTCATGGGCCAGAATATCCCCCATATCGAACCGTTACTGGTGATTCTCACAGCAAAAATCTCTACAAGGCAAAAACACAGGACAAAAGCTCTCATTTCAACCTCCTGTGAAGTCACAAAAGGGGGGCTGTGGTGAGAAGAATGGCCCCTAAAGATGTTCAGGCCCTAATCCCTGGAGGGTCCATGGCAAGGGGGAATTAAGGCTGCAAATGGCACTGAGGTTGCTAGCCAGCTGACCTGCAAGCAGGGAGGCGATCCGGATTACCCAGGTGGGCCCAAAGCAGTCGCAAGGGAAAGAGGGAGGCAGGAGGGTCAGCGTCAGAGTGATGAGATGTGAGACTCCCAGCTGCCGCAGGCTTTGAAGGTGAAGGAAGGGTCACAATCCAAGCAGGCTAGGCGGCCTCTAGAAGCCAGAAAAAGCAAACGAATGGATTCTCCCCTAGAGCGTCCAGAATGATCAGGGCACGTCGACACCTCGATTTGAGCCCAGTTAGACCCATTTCAGACTTCTGACCTCCAGAACTGTAAGATAATAAATTTGTGTTGCTTTAAGTCACTAAGTTTATGGCAATTTGTTACAGCAGCACTAGGAAATGCAATGGCTGAGGTCAAAAGTAATTCTTTCTATTCTTCCTGCCAACACTCCTGCAAGGGGTACCCACAGCAGCCATTCCCCGTGTCCCAGCCCCAGGCTCTTGCCCTAGACTGGGATTGGTTCCCCATAACGCCAAAGGATTAAAGAGTCTGGGCGCTATTACAAACTATGCTGTTCACCGGCGCCTGATCTGGGGTAAATCACTAAAACTCTGAGACTTTTTTCATCTATAAAATAAAATAGAGAATTTATGAGACCTCTTCCAATTCTAAGAACGTATGAGTCTGAAACCTTACATTTTTCTGCGAGTGCATTTGATATGAATTATCTGAACACAGGAAGATTAAATTTAGTGGTTTTCCCCTATTTGTTCCCTGTCTCACTGTCATTGTCTGTGGCTTCACATCTCTCCCAAGGGACTGCAGCCTGATCTCCTATCTCCTCTCTCTCCACTTCCAAGGTCTATACTTTTAACAAGCGATATTTCCCTTCCTGCCTGGGACTCTCCCGTGGTTCCACTACCCTCCAGATGAGGCCAAACTCCGCAGGCCCAACTCCCAAAGCCACACACGGTTTGGGCTCCTACAAGCTCCCATGATCTGTAGACTTGGGCCTCCCTGGCAGCTCCGGTGGACACGGCAGACCCAAAGCACATGCCTGCCTCGAGGACTTCGACTTGCCCTTCCCTCTGCCTCACCGCCCTTCCTTCAGATACCCACGTCTCACTCAGACCTCTACCTGACTGTCACCTCCTCGGAGAGATCTGCCCTAACCACCCCTTGCCCTTTCCAAGAGGTCAGCCTGTCACTTCCTATCACTTTGTGCCATTTTATTGTTCTCAACAGAACTAACCACTACTTGACTGAAATATCCTTTCACAGGCCAGGTGTGGTGGCTCACACCTGTAATCCCAGCATTTTGAGAGGCTGAGGTGGAAGGATCACTTCAGCCCACGAGTTCAAGAGCAGCCTGGGCAACATTGTGAGACCTCATCTCTACAAAATATTTTTTTTTTTGAGACAGAGTCTCACTTTGTTGCCCAGGCTAGAGTGCCGTGGCATCAGCCTAGCTCACAGTAACCTCAAACTCCTGGGCTGAAGCGATCCTCCTGCCTCAGCCTCCAAGTAGCTGGGACTACAGGCATGCACCACCATGCCCAGCTAATTTTTTCTATATTTAGTTAGCCAATTAATTTCTTTCTATTATTAGTAGAGACGGGGTCTCACTCTCACTCAGGCTGGCCTTGAATTCCTGACCTTGAGCAATCCACCCGCCTCGGCCTCCCAGAATGCTAGGATTACAGGCATGAGCCACCGCGCCCGGCCTCTACAAAATATTTTTAAAAAATCAGCCAGGCGTGGTGGTGCACACCCGCTCGGGAGGCTGAGGCAGGAGGATCACTTGAACCCAGGCGTTCAAGGCTGCAGCAAGACATGATCAGGCTACTGCACTTCAGCCTGGGTGACAGAGTGAGATTCTATCTCAAAAAAAACAACAGAAACTATTCTTTCCTGAATGTGTCTGCTCGCTGTCAGTCTGTCCCCAGAGGACCAAGGAGGGGACTGACACAACCTGATGTCCACTTTTTAACGAGCACTGTGTCTGTTGTTTGGAGGAGACGGGGGCAGCGGAAACAGGGGACCAGCAGGAGGCAGCGCACAGCCCACACTCACTGTGAGTGTGGTGTGGAGGAGCCAGAGGAGCCGCAAGGAGGGTTCCGAGTCCAGACAGAAAAGGCAGAGGCGGCGTGACTTGCTGGGGGATCGGATGTGGGATGCGAGGCGAAGACGTGAAAGGAGGAGCCTGGGGTGTGAGCACCAGGTGAGCAGTGTGCTGTTTGCTGAGATGGGGAAACCTGGAGAGGGACCACTGTAGAGGTCAAATAAGAGCTCAGTCTTGGTTGCAAGTCTGAGATGCCTATTCGACGTTCTGGGGGAGGTGCTTGAAGGGTCAGTGGACACCTGAGTCTGGAGTTTAAGGGAGAAGCAGGAGGTAGAGACAGAGGGATGGCAGAGAATATGGGTACTGAGCAAAGACACAGATTTAGTGATGAGAAGTGAAACAAGAAACAAGGTCATCAGCTGCCAGAAGAAGCATGGTCACAGTCTGAAGACGAAGGCAGTTGGGAACCAAACTGCTACGGCAACATGGCAGGGTTTCTGGTATTAGAGTCCATTTAAGATCTCTGGACTTGAATCTAAAATGGAACCAGTGTGCGGTTTTGCGGTTTTTCTGCAGCCACTCTCAGCTGTCTGAGTTTGGTTAACTGGCAGGGAGGTTTTTCAAGAAGAGAGGGGAAAGGGAAAACAAGTAGAGCAGTGATGGGGCAGCGAAGCTAAGCCAGGTTAAGGAAGGGGCAGGAAGCACGGGAGGGGGGTGCAGGGCAGCGAAGAAGTGCTGGGGTCAGGGACCTGCTGGGGAGGCACATGGACGCGAGCTTGCAAGATGGAAGGGAGAAGACAGTGTGGGAGGATGCCTGAAGTCAAGATTTGGGAGGTGACACAATAATAAAAAACTCATGACCACGGGAGTAGGTGGATACGGACAGAGGAAAGAGATGCCTAAAGTAGGGAGGGTGAAGAAACTGGAGTGGCCAAGATGTTGAAACCCCCAAAAGCAAAGCAGACAGCGCGCCAGGTGCCAATGTCTCCAGGGGAAACTTGGAGACTAGATCAGGGAGGTGGTTGCCTCAAGGTGGGCTGGCAAGAGGTACAGCCCCTGCTAGGTACTTCAAAAGAGCTGCAGGTTGGGAAGGAGGGGGTGGTGATCTGGAAGCAGCAATGAGGAGCAGGGAGGACACCTGCCCACCCACCACCTCCAGGCCTGCCAGGTACATAAGGTGATAGCAGAAAGACAGCTGATGGTTGGGGACACACCTCTCTCCAGCCCTGCTCTGGACCCGCCCCCACCCCTGGCCCTTCCCTTGTCCCCTTCCATTGCTCCCCACATTTGGCCCCACCAGCAGTGAACTCCCGGCCATTCCCCCATGCAACATCACACGACATGCTGCTTCCCCAAGCCCAGTGCGCGGTTTGATGTGTGCCTCCCTGGCGCACACACAGGACTCACCACTCTAACCTAGGCCAGACTCGACCTCCTTCAAGAAGTCTTCCATGAACTACCCCTCCTCTCCCTCCCTATCACAGCAATTCTTTCTCCTCTGGGTTACCCCTGTACCCTACACCGACTTCTGCTGTTATACTTACAACCCTGTTTACAAAGAGAGAGTTGTATGTAAATTGTGTACCCCACAACCCAGTAGAGTGCCTGGTAGGTAAGATAGGTGCTCAAGACATTTGATGAATAAATGAAGCCCAAGCTGAGGGAGCAGCATTTTAGAAAGCCCTGGAACAAGAAAACTTCCTTGGTTTTGAGAACTTGAGCTCCTTCCAGACTCAGAGCCTTTGCATATACTGTTCTCTCTGCCTGAAACACTTTTCCCCACTCTTTCTTCACCTGGTTAACCCTTGTACTTAATAAATGTCACTTCCTTAGAGATGTCCTCCATGTCCAGTTTGAATAAGATTCTACGGTAATCAACTGTCAGTGAACATGAGCCACTGTTGGGTATTCTACTGCTCTGACATTGTTAGAAATTAGTTTTCTCTAAACCTGTATGTCACAATAATTATCATTTATTGAGGGTTATATTGCATGCCAAGCAATGCACAAAACGCTTCACATCTAATCTTCCTAGTAAACAAGAATACAATTGAATACAATTGTATTCAATTGATGAATTGATGAATACAATTTATATTCTCCTTTTACAGATGAGGCAAGTGAAGGTCAGGAAGGTTGACAAGCTCCCAGTAGCCACAGAAGGTAAAGGACAAAGTAGGAATTTAAATCCATGCTGATATTAACCACTACACAGTATTTCCCCAGTTTGGACCACCTGAATCAGAATCGCCTGGGATGCTTGCGCAAAAGAAAATTCCTGCCTCCACCCTGTTCTTACTGAACATGATGCCGGGCACCATGCTCAGAAATATGCTTTTTAAACAAGCTCCCCCCATGGCTTTTACACACACTCAAGTATAAGAACCACTGCTCTACTTTACGCAAAAATCAGAGAAAACTTCAGCCACGCTTCCGGGTGGCAGTGGTAGCTTCTGAATTTCTATATAAGGGAGAGTTACAAGGCCTTCAGGCTGGGTGGATTACGGGATTTGTAGGCAAGCTGAATTTGCATAGCAATCATCCTGTTTTTCCTTAGATTAGGTGAAGTCGGTACTTAACCTGTGTGCCTGGGCAGGGGTGACAGCTGATGGAGATTATCAGGGGTGATCTAAAAGCCCAGATCACCCGCTAGCGCTGCCACTGCCCAGCTGGATGGCCTGGAGGACCCCCTCCAAGTCTGGCCCACTGCAGCAAAGGTCAGGGACTACTCGCGGGAAGCAGACGGCCCTGTCCTTGGGACGTCCGGCGGCCGCCTCGGCCCTCGCGGGAGCAAGAGCCCTAGATCGCAGGCGAGAAGTGGGGGCATCCGGCAGCGGTGCCGGCGCATCAGGGTTTTCCTCAGGGCGACGGGTCGCAGAGCCCCGATCCTGCGGCCCCACCGCTGCTCCTCCCCGCCCCGGGACGGCGAGCTCCGGGGCAGCCAGGCCGCGGGACGGGATTACCTCCAGCTCTGCCGCGGGCATCCGCGATCACCCCGCCGGACCGCCACCTCCGCAGCCGTCACCTGGGCAACCGCTGCCGCCAGCCCGGCGTCACGTGGGGCGGCGCAGCCAATCGCGCAGGACGCGGCCGGCGCAGAGCAGCCTGGGAGGAAAGGCCCGCGGCCCCCCAAAGTTCCTGGCAGCGGAAGTGGGAGGTCACACTCCGGGTCTTAGGCTGAGGGTCAGGCGCTGGTCGCTCACGTTTTCTGTCCTCGTCTCCGCGACTCCCTATTCATTCATTCATTCATTCATTCATTCATTCCCACAGACGTTGCGCCAGGCGCTGTGTCCCGCTCTGGGGATGAACCAGACACAGAGCCTGTTCTTTAGAGCAGCAGTCCTTAACCTTTTGGGCACAAGGGACCGTTTTGGTGAAAGACAATTTTTCCGGGGGGTGGGAGGGCGGTTTCGGGATGATTCCAGCGCATTGCATTTATTGTGCACTTTATTTCTATTAGTACATTGTAATATAATGCAGCGATTTATACAATCATCATAGGCTGGGCACCCTCGCCCTAGAGATTACAGTACAGTGTGGTGTTCTTAGAAAAAGAAACAGGCGTGGGCTTTCCCATTTTACAGGAGGGACCTAGGGGCCACCTTAGAACCAAAAATGACTCCCTAGATCTGCATTAACGCTCTAGGCACCAGGGTTCCAGCCCCACTGCAGCAGTTTCCAGGGATTTTAGAGAAACTTTTTTTTCCATTAGAAATTTGAGTTTTTAAAAATGAAACAGTAGCTCACATTCTCCCTCTGATTGCACCTCGAGCTTTTGAACTGAAGTTCACCAGCACTGAATGAGTGAGCACCTGCTAGTCGCTTAACACGGGGTTGGAAGCTGGGGAGGTGGCCATAGATGCAGAAATTCTTCCCCTTGCCTGACCTTCCCTTCAGGCATTGAGGCTCTGTGATGGGAGGCTCCGTGGTTCCACCTCCATGCTTCTGAGAAGGTGGAAACTGCCAAGGCCAGAGACAGGGAAGAGGGCATGGAGAAGGTAGGTGAGCTTGCCTTTGATGAAGACCTAAGATGGGGTGTGACTGCCATCTCCCCAGCCCCTAGCCCTGCCAGTGCTCTCCTGAGAGCTGTGATTGTCTTCAAAGGAAGGCTGTATTTAGTAAAGAGTCCTACTTTCTTTCCAGGTAACATGGATTGAAATTAAGTCTTCCTGGCCATAATAATATCAGTTAACATTTATTGTCAACACAACTGTGTGCCAGGGGCTGCCAGAAAAAACAAAGAATATACAGTTAAATTTAAATCTTAGATAACTTTTTAGTATACGAAGATCCCAAATATTGCTTTATTTTATTGTGTATATAGGACATTATATTGTATATTGTTCTTTTTTTTTTTTTTTTTTTGAGACAGTGTCTCACTCTGTCACCCAGGCTAGAGTGCTGTGGCGTCAGCCTAGCTCACAGCAACCTCAAACTCCTGGGCTCAAGTGATCCTCCTGCCTCAGCCTCCCAAGTAGATGGGACTACAGGCACGCACCACCTCGCCCAGCTAATTTTTTTCTATTTTTAGTAGAAACTGGGTTTTGCTCTTGCACAGGCTGGTCTTGAACTCCTGAGCTCAAGCAATCATCCCGCCTCAGCCTCCCAGAGTGCTAGGATTACAGGCGTGAGCCACCACACCCAGCCTGAAGTTCCAAGTTTCTAATCATGGCTTGGTGTTTCTGGTGACGAGCCTCCCATGCAGAAGCCCGCCAAGAGTCACCTTACTAGAAGAAGGTGACTTCTTCTAGTCACCTTCTTCCTAACTAGAAGAAAGACGCCCCTATCACCCAAGAAATTCCGAGGTCTGTATCAGAAACCATGGGCAAAGAGCAAATGGAAAAGGTCCTCTTCGTACCCCTGTAGCTCAGGAGATTACAAGGGTTTTAGGAGCTCTGTGTCAGGAACTGGGGACAGAGACCCAAGGTATATATTTTTAAAATTATTTCCCAGTGTCATATCAACTAAGAGTGGTCTCAACCATGGGATGATTTATTTTTTTATATTAAATCCAGAGGTAGCTTCTTCCCAGCAGCTCAAGTCATCAAGGTTCTGGGTTGCTTTCTGAATTATATCATCTTTGTGACTGTGGGTGGTACTGGAACAAATAGATTATGGCTTAATACAGTTAAAAAATATTCAAACTAGGCCGGGCGCGGTGGCTCACGCCTGTAATCCTAGCACTCTGGGAGGCCGAGCCGGGCGGATTGCTCAAGGTCAGGAGTTCAAGACCAGCCTGAGCAAGAGCGAAACCCCGTCTCTACTATAAATAGAATAATTGGCTAACTAAAAATATATAGAAAAAATTAGCTGAGCATGGTGGCACATGCCTGTAGTCCCAGCTACTTGGGAGCCTGAGGCAGTAGGATCGCTTGAGCCCAGGAGTTTGAGGTTGCTGTGAGCTAGGCTGACGACACGGCACTCTAGCCCGGGCAGAGTGAGACTCTGTCTCAAAAAAAAAAAAAAAAAATTCAAACTGCTATAATTCCTTAGTTATAATTTATTTTAAGACTTCTTTCAAATCCTGGAACACTTGTGCGGTGCATAATACAAATATTCAATTGGAAAAAATCTCAGTCATACTCGGTGTATTTAACCCATTTGACATGTCCTGGTGTGAGTACAAAGAATGCTTTGTAACAACTGGGAAAACTGCTCAGGTCTGAAGCTCCATCTGGGCAGTACCCAGGTTGGCTCTGCTCTGTGTGTTCCATGAGTTCAGAGCAGTATGTTAGCTCTGAACCAACTGCCTAAAGTTCCCCATTCTCAGGACTTGCCAAAGCATCCCACTTGCCCTAAATCTTGTTGTTTGACCACTCCAGTTTTCCCGAAGTGCGACAAACACTGCCAGTGAGTCCAAGATGACTTTCTAAATTGTTTGTGAACATTTCAAACATATGCAGAAATAGAGAATAGTTCGGTGAGTCCCCATAAACCCATCACTCAGATTCCAGAATTATCAAAATATTTTTTCTTGATTTCAAATTAAATCCTTAGAATATGCAGCAGGCATATTGCCTGGCTGCTGTCTCTGTTGGAGGGCAAAGAGCTGAGACCACAAGAAAAGAGAGAGAATTGAAAACTATCACTCCTGAGTTGGATGAAAGGGTGAAGCCACCTAAAGTAAACACGGTAAGCCTGACGCACCCAGACAAACCAGCAGCCATCTAGACTGGGCGCAGTTGCCTCATCTGGGAGCTCCTGGGGGGGTGGTTCAGACCGAAGGCGTGTCTCAGAGCAAGCCCGATGCCTGGGTCTAATCAGCAGGTTGGAGAAGGAACATAACTGAAATCCCAGGCGTAAATCAAGAGATGAATTTCAAGACGCTGCTCAGGCAAAAAATATTTCCTTCCAGGAAAGTTAGTTTTTGGTCAATGCTCAACACCCAAGATACGTGGGGGGTTCAGATCCATCCGTCTTCTCAGCCCAGAGTCCATGTGGAGGTGGTGGAACTGGGCCTTGGTGTCTCCCAGGGGCTGCTGCTCCTGCATCGCTCCCCGGGCTGTTTATACCACGAAGCTGAAGTGTTCTTGGAAGGAGCACACACGGGCGGGAACATCCATCTCTCAAGGGGCAGTGAGCAGTAAGGCAACAACCCTGAAAGTGGGGAGAGTGTGTGACCTTCCTTGCTGTATCCCAAGGCTGTGAGTCCCATCGCTGCCCCAGTAGTTCTGTGGCCTGGATGAAGTTGGCAAAAAGACTCAGGGCTTAAAATGGACTTCTGGAAGAGCAAACCTGGATTCCCAGACACTTTCAAAGTGAGCACAGTTCACGAGATTGGTGGTGGTCTCATCAGTGATGTTCATACACAGACACTTGATTTTTAGTGAGGACTATACTTATTTCTAAGCAAGTTTAAAAACGCACATTGCCGGGCATGGGATGTGAGCCCAGAGTGTGGTATGTTGGTTTGAGCTGGAAGAAGAGATGCTAAAGTGACCACAACTGGGTGGTTCCTTGGCACATTGACACACCTGGAAGACCACGAGGACTGAATTATGATCTTTTTCTTTGCCCAAAAAATTCATTTCTAAGGAGGCCTGGTGAATCACACCTACAAATGATAAAATCTCAGTAAACAGGTTTTTATTACGTGGTTTATTTCCCGACCTGATTCCGGTATAGCATCACATGAAGGATAGAGGACCCTTATCTTAACTCAAGCATTCCTATGCTCTGATTCCTAGTCTTTTGGACAAAACCTAACTCTTTCAGCCCATTGTCAGCTAAAGAAATCCCTAAATCCACCTATGAGTTATAAGCCCGCACTTTGAGATGTCTCACCTTTCTGGGCCAAACCAATGTATGCCTTCCATGTATTGATTTGTGACTTTACCTGTAATACCTGTCTCCCTGAAATGTGTAAAACCAAACTGTAACCCAGCCACAGCGAGTCCACTTGCTCAAGGCTTCTTGGGTGTGGCTCTGGGCCATGACCTCAAATTTGGCTCAGAATAAACCTCCTTAAACTATTTTAGAGTTTGTCTTCTTTTCCATTGACAAGCAGCGAGATGTGGCACACACAGAACATCTTTATTCATGTGGCTGTCCCTCTCTTTTGGATGAGAAGTTGCAGAAGGGATTCCTGCAAGCTACAAAGCATTGCCTGGCCTCATTGTCATCTTAGCCTAAACACTAGTCCTATTTGCCCCAAATTAACTTCACATTATGATCATCGTATGATTGCTTTCACAGTGAGACCCACATATGGGGGGGGGGTGTGTGTGAGACAGAGAGAGAGGAAGAGAGTGGTAACTTGGCTAATGAATTGTTGGTTACGCTTAACAATAAAAGGAATAATTCATGATAATAGAATAATAGAACAGTGCGCATAGTAACCTTAAATCTCCCTGTTTGCCCTTGTCCCCCACTATAATGAATATCCCATGAGCTCAGCTGAACCTGAAGTCCAGGGTAAGATGCGGAACTCCCTTCTGCCCCTGGGGTGATGACTCTTGCTACTGACAGACATTGGCAGCCAAAAGAGAAACCATGGGCCTGGTGAGGGGCGAATTTGGAATTCTGACCACTGGCTCTCAAAGCGTGGCCCCCTGCCCGGCTGCAGCAGGATCACCGGAGAACTTACTAGAAATTCAAATCCTCAGCTTGGTCCAGATCGACTGAATGAGAAACACGGGGTGGGCCCAGCTGTCCAGGGCAGGCAAAGGCGGGTGTGTGTCTTCCCCAGGGCCCTGCCGCCGCCCCGAGGATAAATCTCGCAGCGGGAGCAGCCGGCCGCGCCGCCGGGAAGCGCCGCAGACGCCGCCAGGCCCGGCCCCTCCCACCCCCGGCCTGGCGCGGGGACCTGTCCCGCGCGCTCCGGGCCTGGGTCGTCTCCAGCCTCCGAGCCAAGAAGAAGGCAGGGGCCGGAGAGATTTTCACCCACCTCCTTGGCAGTGGGGAGGAGGCCTCGCAGGGGCCTGGGCCTGGGAAAGATCGCGGTCCGCTGGGGGTTCGCGTAGAACTGGGGGACAGCCCCAGGCGCACCCCCACCTTCCACGGTGGTCACTTCCAGGAACCCGGATTCGGGCTCTGCCAGCCCAGCGGTCAGAACGCGAGAGCGTCCCAGAAATAACACGCGCTCTGGAGCGGAGAGTCGGTCCCCACCCCGCGTCCTGGGCTCACTGTTTTCCTCCCGTCACCGACCCCCTGGCCGCCCCCTCCCAGCAGCCCAGCTCGGTTCGGGCCCGGCCCCAGCCTCCCTCGCTGACAGCTGTCTCCCTCCTGCCCCAACTGCTTGCAAAGGACAGACCAGGGCAGCAAAGGCGTCTGTCTCAACGTCTCCTTCACGTAGGGACAGAAACCTGTCTCAAAACAGCTTAAGCCAAAATGCGCTTTCTCGGTTCCCACCGCTGGGGAGACAGAGGAGGAGCCGCCTGGCCCCAGCAGGGCTCGCAAGAGGCTGGCCTCCACCCAGCTGCCTCTTCTCTCCCCCTCAGCCCTGCCTTCCGCCCTGCGGATGGGCACTGCCGGATACTTCTCTCTGTGTGAAGTGTGAGTCCATGGAGAGCCAGAGAGGACCCACTGAGGCCCTCCAGGGCCTCCCTGGAGTCTGGGGCCTCCGAGGGTCTGGTTCCAGTCCTTACCCTGGCACTGCTGCACCCTGTTCTTGACTTTCTAAACACCTCTGCATGTATTGGATAGAGCCTCCTTACCTGCCTGAGCACAGGCACGCTGCCCACTTCATTGCAAGGCAGCGTCTGGACGCCCCGGGCAGAACTGGCCTCCCTCCCAGGCCTCCCTGCCTGCCCTGGAGGTGGGTTTGGAGCACAAGGAGGAGAGGACAACAGGTGATTGAATGTCCAGCTCTGTGGCCCCTCCTCCCTCCCTCTGTGAGTCAGGGGACTCTGTGAGCTTTGTTCTCCTCTGACCCCATGCCTGGACCAGGTCCTGGGGAGGGGTCCCAGGATCCTGCGGGGAGCTGCTGCGGTGGGCAGAGAAGTTGGAGTAATGTGCAGCTGCAGCGGCTTGTCCAGGCTCAGATGTTTCTAGTAAACAGAGTTATCACGCCCTCCCCTGGGTATCTGCAGCCCCTACTTTGAGTAGGGGGCTGAGAAGCTGTGCAGAAAAAAATGACACAAGCCCTGTCCACCCCCTAGGTTTAAGCAAACACTACCTGTCCGAGCGCCGGGCAGTCCCGACAGACGGCAGCCTGCGAGGACTCAGCTGTGTCTAGGAGGCTGACGCCAGAACACTGGGTGCAGACAGAGGGGCAGTATCATCACATACTGCAACAACTTGAGGCTCAGACGCCTGCCCTCTGGCCCCTCAACACCCCAGCAGTCAAGATGAGCACATCAGGATTCTGCTCTCCACTTTCCAGTGAAGACCTGGCAGCTGCCTTCCAGTTCATCACCTACACAGGGCAGCAGGGCCCCACTCCTAGGAGCTGCTCCTTGCAGCAGAGTCCCATTTTGGGTCATGAAATCTCTGGTCACGTGGAGAAGGAGAAAAGTCCGTGGAAGGGGCCTGGGGCGAGCCTGATGCCCCTGTGCTCAAGGGAGACTTCAGTCCATCCCTTTTGAACTCCCAGGCTGGGGCTGCGTGAGCGCCTGGCACCCAGCAGCTTTACCGTGGGCCTGTAGGGTCAGAGGGAGGAGAGGCTCTGAGTTTGCAGGTTTCCTGGCTGGGCTGTGAGTGGTGAGGCCCAACCAACCAAGGTGGGGCTGGAAAGGTAATGAGGTCCCCTGGTGTCAAGAGGAAGGAAATTTCTTTCTCCACATTTCCTCTTAGGAAGAGCATTGGATTCTTTTGGAAGAAATACTTAGGTCCTTTGGGGTGAGCTGGGAGAGGAGCAGGGTGGGGTCTCAGAATTGCCTTCCAAGGAGGCACCTGAGGCCCTTTTGCTTCTGAGCGCTGCGGTGGGTGAAGGTTGTGTGGTCAGGGGCGGGAGGGGTGCTGGGGCTGGCATGGAGTGTCCTGGAATAGAAGGGGACTTGGCGTTGGGGGGAAGGGAGCCAGCAAGGTGGGATGCTGCTTGGGGAAGGGATGAAGGTGCTGGCTCCATCAGCGAGGGACCTGGGGACCAGAAATGTCTAACGGAGGCAGGTTGTTTATTATGAAATATGCAATATTGTGCCTTCATCTCCCTTCTCTTTTTCAATAGTCATAACACCAGCCATTTTTAGCGAGGCGCATACCAACCAGTAGGTGATTCAACTCCGGCCAAATGAAGGCAGGAATGGAATTTCTGGAAAGTGTTCATCAAGAGTAGGGTTGTGCCCTTTTAGTATTCTTCTTCCTGTCTCCTTCCTGGTGGCTGGAATGCACATGTGCTGTTAGAGACCCAGGGACCATGTTGGACCATGAGGTGACCTTGGGAAAGGAACCCACGCATGGCAGCTGCATGAGACTGCTGCAGCTCCCGTAACAAGTTACCACCAACTGAGTGGCTGAAAACAACGGGAATTTATTCTCTCCCAGTGCAGCCCTGAGGTCCGAAATCCAGATGGCAGCAGGGCTGGTTCCTTCTGGAGGCTCCGAGGGAGGGTCTGCTCCAGGCCTCTCCAGCCTCTGGTGGCTGCCAGCAGCCTTGGGTGTTCTTTGTAGCTGTGTCACCCCACTTGCTGCCTCTGTCATCATGATCTTCCCTGTGACTGTGTCTCTGTGTGTCCTCTCCTCTTCTTATAAGGACACCATTGGATTTAAGGCCTACCCTCCTCCAGTGTGACCTCATCTTAACTAGTTACATCCACAAGGATCCCATTTCCAGATAAGGTCACATTCTGAGCTCTGGACAGAAATGTACTCTGGGGGGCCACCATTCGGCCCAGTACAGGAGCACAGGATAGAGGGAGCGTGGGTCCCTGACACTGAGGTGCACAGGCCACTGACACAGCCACCCGCAGGGCCTGTACACATTTCTCCTTGGGGGGAGTCTTAGGCGGGGACACTTGAAGGGCAGCTGAGTTCTCTTTATAGATGGGCACAGGGTAAGGGACAGAGCAAGGGTGCCTGGGCGCCAGAGCCTAAGGAGGATGGGCCGCTGCCCTCCACCTATACCAGCCAAGCGCCTGGATCTGGGAGATCTGGGTGGAGGAGTCGAGCACTCAGTGTGTGGGTCCTAAGGGTGGAGCTTGGAGAGGGATCCTGGAACCTGGGAGTGGCTCAAGGACAGTGACAGTGGTGACAATGCTGGGGTCTCTTAGCTCTGTCTCTGCTGCCTGCCCCAACACACATGGCCCCACGATGCTCTCTGACCATCTCCATGCACAGCCTGACCACTGCACTTGACCTGGAGCAGGTACCAGACCATCATCCTGGGCTGGTCCTACTCTTGAGGGAGGGATGGAACTGGCAGCCTGACCCTACTGTCCCGAGGTCAAGGCAGGTGGTCCCAGAGGCAGTTCAGCAAGGACACACAGATCCCTGTCTCTCTGATGGCCACAGGGCCAGGCTCAGGGCAGCATCTTCTGGGGGACCCAGCAGGGGATAGAGAGAAGGTGGCCCAGCTGACTGCTGGGACCTAGGCTTGCTTTGATACAGCCTGGACCTGGGCTTGCACGCATACCAGGGCTGGGCAGGAAGGCGCAGGATGACCTGGATGTCACCACCCTGCCCTGTGCCTCCATTTCCCCTTCAGCCTGCCCGAGAAGGTCCCTCCCTAGAGGAACAACCAAAATGCTGGGAACTAAACATTTTTGGTTCCAAAAACAATTGTGGAAGGAAAGGCAGGGCCAGCTTTTCCCAGCTCTCTCCTTGGAACCAGCCTAGATGTGCAGAAGGGGGGCTGGGGCCTGGAGAGTGGCCCTCACCCTCCAGGAAGGTGGGGGCACTGGTCCACCCACTGCTGTATCCGGGAGTCCCCCGAGACAGGTGTAGCTCTAGGTGTTGGTCTGGAGCCCAAAGCTCCTTGCATCTAAGCTGTCTGGGCGTTTGGATGGCCAGGTCTCAGGCCAGGCCAGCTGTGGCCTCACAGCCACTGAGGCAGGACTTCCACCATCTCCACCAGAGGCACCACACCCAGAACACAAGTTTGGGGAAGGAGCCAAAACAAGGGATAGATTTCCCCTCCCACTCCCCAGAATGGCCCTGATGTGTCCTGACTCATATTTTCTAGAACCATCTGTCTGTCCCATGGAAATGTGAGTCCGCCTGTCTAGACGGAAGTAACAGGGGTTGTGGACAGGCAATTTTCTTACTTACACTTGAAAGTCTGGCTCGCCTAGGATGGGACCCAGGCCTGCTTCCAACTGGGGGCTCCCCACGGCAGGGAGTGCGGTGGAGCCCAAACCCTGGGCGGGGCCTCTCCTCAGCCCTCCACAGCCTTCTGCCTACTCCGCTGCTCCGGGAAGCTGTGCGAACCGCCGGTGGGAGCGCATTCGTTTTCACTGCCTGCTCGGCCTCACCCGGCCTTACAGGGTAGAGGCTGAGAAGCGCAACGGCAGAGGCCAGGCCGGGGCCAGGCTGCGGGGAAGAGCCTCGGTGGGCTCCGGGATGAGAATGGGCAGTGAGTCCCCACCTGCCGAGACTCCCTGGTTAATAACAGGCTTTGTAATACCCTCTTTCCCATTCTACAATGAAATTCCCAGATATTTATCCACATGATTTTTAAATGATCATTATAATGCCCTATAAAGAAAGAAGAAATAAAAGGAGAGCAATTTATTTCAAAAAATATGTGGATATCCACATGTAAGCGCTTAGGCCGACTGTACAGGAGGCATGAAAGGAGGTCTGATGCGGTGGCCCGAGGCAGAGCCGGGACGCAGGCTGGCACAGGTGTGCAGTGGCGGTGGCAGCTCAGCACATGCAGCATGGCCATCTTTGATGTGAGTTTTCCAGATGATGAACAGTCCTTGGTAAAGTTCTGAGCAAACCCCAGGTCAGTCTCACCCCAGCCACCACTGCAGGACTCCAGCCTGGCCGGCTCCCTCCAGGAACACTGGCTGGTTCCCCAGTAGGCGTGGAAACCACAGATGCCCCGCCGACGTGCAGGCGTACCCCAAGTGCCATTCAGACCACGTCGCCAGGCTAGCTAAAGGGAAGCCGTCCTGCTGCTAGCATGCGTTTGGCTTGTTCTGTCTGAAAAGTTTAGAATGAACCTGCTGCTTGCATCTGCAGCTGCCAGGCATAAGATTAGAAAATGACCTTGAGGAAAAAGTCTGGAACAGGCCAACCTGAGGCTGCCGATGACAAGATGCACCTGAGGACTTACTGGTCGCTGACCTGTTGTTGCTGATAACCATTGACCAAGTCCTAGTGACTTGCACAAAGCCTGATTTCTGCTGCACCCGCTCTGCCCTTCCCTTTACAGGTGGCTCAGTGAGCAGAGAGAGAGGATGGTCTTGGAGCCTGTGGTCTGCCATCTCGGGCTGGGCGCCTGCCTCTCACCTGCACTGGGTAACACTGGGGCTGCTGTGCCCCGGCCCTCCTAACCACTGCTCCAGGCTGTGGGAGTGGGGGACATGGAAATGAATAGATCCAGGTCTGGCCCCAGGAGCTAACAACCCAGGTGTGGGAAGGATGAGGCCAAACAGAGGTAGCTATGTCCACCGTGGCCACTCAGTGTGGAGAAGGCTCCAGCAAGACTCTCCTCTCTACCCCACATCATTATCACAGTGGCCGGGTCGTGTTAATTTGGCAGAAAGCTCCTCTCAAATCCATGCCTTCTCTTGATCATTTCTGCCTCCTCCTTAGCTCAAGCCTCGCCTCTCCAGTGGATGACAACCGTGGTGTCCTCCACCTGGCTCACCTGCTTCACGCCCCTCCCATTCAGTTGCCCCATCTTTCTCCTAGCAACCCACCCCCAACCCCCGTGTTAGTCTGCTTGAACTGCCACAACAGAACACCGCAGACCCGCACACTGCGCGGCTTAAACAACAGATACTTGTCGTTTCACAGTTCTGGAGGCTGGATGTCCAAGATCAAGGTGCCGGCAGGCTTGGTTTCTTCTGAGGCCTCTGTTCTGTGAAAGGGCTGTACACGCAAAGCAACCCCCAAATACTCAAGGAGTCGAGAAACTAAAGAAGGAGGCAGACAGCCCCAGTTTCAGTACAGGATGATGTATTAGGGGGACTTATGGACAGAACCGTGGTCTTGGGTAGCCACAGGACAGGTAGATCTCTGCACCGTGACCCCCAAGGCCCAGGGCTTATATCTGGTTGAAGAAGTGTGGGTGCTCTGGCAGGAATATGCAGGTGGCTGAGAGATCACTGCTGGCGTCACAGTGCACCACCATCAAGGCTTGTTTTGAAGGAAAGGTGAAGCTTAGAGTGAATAGGTTTTCCTACATAAAGAGTAATACGTCAACTAGACATTCTGTAGGTATTCCTGGACTTGGGGTTAGTCAGGGAGATTAGCATTTAAAAATGAAGTCACTCTTGTCCCCACAGCCTCTCTCCTTGGCTTCCAGGTGGCTACTTTCTTACTGTGTCCTCATGTAATTGTCCCTTGGTCTATGTGTTGTCTGTGTCCTAATCTCCTTTTCTTCAGGCCACTAAGATGATTGGATTAGGTTCCACACTAATGGTCTCATTTTTTAAATATTAATTATCTCTTTAAAGGCCCTACTTCCAAATACAGTCACATTGAAGGTACTGGGGATTAGGGCATCAGCTTCAACATATGAATTTTGTGGGGACACAGTTCAGTCCATACCCCCACCATGGTCCTCTTGAAGTGCTCTTTTGGTATCAAGTGCCAGAAATTCAGCTCCAAGTAGCTTGTGTTTTATTAAGCAAAGAAGAGAAGCTGTTGCTCGTGGCACTTCACAGTCTGGAGGTAGAGGCACAGCTGGACTCAGGGCTCGAAAGGTCCCATTTGGATCGTCCTCTTAGCTTAGCTTCCTCTGGGTTGGCGCCATATTCAGGTTCCACATGGTAGAAGGAGCAGCTTTAAGCTACGTCAGCAGTGCAAGAGAGAGAATGGTTCCCAACAGCTGGGGTAGATGTCCCAGAATTGGGCCTTGTTAGCTCTGATTGGCCGGGCGTGGTCGTGTGCTCTTCCCTGAACCAATCACTGTCGCCTGGTGGATGAAATGTGCAGACTGGTATCTGGGCTGAGCTAGGAGGTGGCCTGTTCCCTTAAGAAATGAAGGTTCAGTCAGTTTCCTTCTTGCCTCCCTTCAAGTAAAAAAAAAAAAAAAAGAAATGAAGGTTCAGATACCAGTTACCAGAAGGAATGCCAGTGGTTGCTGGGCTGTATACGTTGTAGAATAAGTGAATGAATGAATGAAAGAATGAGGCTCTGTGATTATCTCTAATGTGGTACTGAAGTATGAGCTAAGTCCAACCTGCAGAATGAACGCCCCGCACGTAGGTTTGGTCCGTTGGCTTTGCCCTCCGTGCAATCCTCCTGTCACTGTCAGCTCCTCTGCCAGACGGGACTTTGTCTTGAACCAGTGGCTTGAGAACGTTGAGGGACTGAGCACAGATTATGTGTCCTTGTTCAGGGCTGGATTAAGACATTTAACAGCTAAGCACTAAAAGGTTGTAGTGCCTCCTACTCACCTCCCTTCTCATCCCCATTAAAAATAACACTATCTGTGAGCCACCAAATAAATGTAAGAAAGTCTAACAACTTGTTTCTTTTCCTCATGAAGATTATTTCAATTACAAATACATGTTGATCAAATGCTTTTAAGAAAAATGAAATTATTTTTTCCTGGGCTTCTGGTTTGCTGGCTTCAGCATATACTTTGCCTTCATGCACGAAATCCAGCCCTGCCGTCCTTGCTTGACCCTAGAGTGTGGCCCTCACGCCTTCCCCCTGCTGCTGGCTGAGGTGTTGCCGGGGTGACTGAACAGAGCTCCCTTTGGAGCACTGAACAGAGGAGAGGCTCAGGCACTTGTGTCCAGGCCATGATGGGGGTGGTGGCGCTGAGGTCTGGAGGTTCCAGGGTGAGGACTGACTCCATGGCAGCCACTCATAGGCCCTGTTTGCTTGGGCCATTCGATGTGTGTCAGTTTTCCTGGGTTGCTGCACGGTGCAGAGCGAGTCTCAGGCTGGGGCGCTTCCCAGGAGAACTGGTGCATCGTGGCTGCCCAGCTCCACGGTATGCCAAACACAGGGCTCCAAGAAAGAGAGCAAGAATCATCTCAAAAAATGGGCTGCTGCTGGAGTTATACAACCCAGAGTCCTTTTTGTGTAGTACCAAGCGTACTGCAGAGAGAACTGTGCAACAGGCCACGCTGGACAGCACTCCCACCTGCTGCCTCTGGGCCCACCCATTTCCTCTGTGGGGACTCTCCTTTGGGAAGTACAGTCTATCTCTGGGGGCGTGCACACTCTGTTGAACTGAGGTCCTGCAGTGCCCCTAGGAGACATCTGTCTCTCAGGGAGGGCTTTGCTGATGTCTGCTCTCATCTGTGCTGTGGAGGGGGTCCCATGGCCCTTCCTGTTCCCGTATCCACACTCCACTTCGATGGCAAGGGGACTCAGGTCTTGTGGAAGCAGCTTAGCACAGAACAGTGTTTCTCAGTGTGGTGGTCTCAGGACCATCTGTCGCAGAATCATCTGAGTGCCTACTAAATGTGCTGCATTCCTTAGCTGGGCTCCAAATCTGCCGAATCACTGCCACAGTGGTTAAGAAATAAACAAAACCAAAAAGAAACAGGTTTTGTAGTTAGACCTGGGTTTGAATTCCAATCCCATAACTTGCTATGTACCCTTAACATCTCTGAGTCGCACTTTCTTTGTCTGTACTATTTATCTCACCATAGAATTGTGGAGTTCAAAGACAGTCCTGTGAGTAACGTGCTGAACACAGCGCCCAGCACACAGCAGTTAAATACATTTTTGCCACTCTCCTCCACCGGTCTGTCAATCCAGTAACTATTAACTGAGTGTCTACAATCAGCCCTAGGAATACAGCCGCCATCAAAAACCAACTCCCTGGGCTGGGCACAGTTGCCCTCTGTAATCCTAGCAGTCTGGGAGGACGAGGCGGGAGGATTGTTTGAGGCCTGGCGTTCAAGAACAATCTGAGCAACATAGGAAGACCCCATTTCTACAGAAATTGACAAATCAGCTGAGTGTACTAGTGTGCGCCTGTAGCCCCAGCTACTTAGGAGGCTGAGGCTGGAGGATCACTTGGGTCCAGGCGTTTGATAGCAGCATGGTTGCACAATAGGCCCTTCTCTACAAAAGTGTTTTTAAAATTAGCTGGGCCTTGGCCGGGTGCAGTGGCTCACGCCTGTAATCCTAGCACTCTGGGAGGTCGAGGTGGGAGGATTGCTCAAGATCAGGAGTTTGAGACCAGCCTGAGCAAGAGCAAGACCTCATTTCTACTAAAAATAGAAAGAAATTAGCCTGACAACTAAAAATATATAGAAAAAATTAGCTGGGCACGGTGGCGCATGCTTGTAGTCCCAGCTACTCGGGAGCCTGAGGCAGGAGGATCACTTGAGCCCAGGAGTTTGAGGTTGCTGTGAGCTAGGCTGTTGCTGTGAGCTAGCCATGGCACTCTAGCCCGGGCAACAGAGTGAGACTCTGTCTCAAAAAAAAAAAAAAAAAAAAAAATTAGCCAGGCATGGTGGTGCATGCCTGTGGTACCAGCTACTTTGGAGGCTGAGGCAGGAGGATCGCTTGAACCCAGGAGTTTGAGATTACTATGAGCTGTGATGATGCCACTGGCACTCTAGCTCATGCAACAGAGTAAGACCTTATTTCTAAAGACAAAGAAACAAAAAAACTCCTTGTCCTCCTGAAGTTTATGTGATAATCAGGGGAGACAGACAATAAATAAACACATAATATGCCAGTGGTTGTAAGTGCCATGCAGAAAAATCAATAAGGCTCAAGGGCATCACCAGACTTCTCAAAGCTAGAGCAATTACTCAATCTGAAGGTACCATGTATCAAACATGACAGGGGCTTTGGGGCTTGCCCTTAAAGATCTTATTCATAGACAGGCTGGGAAACAAAAATGGTATTCACACAGGAATCCACAGGACAACTAATTGCCTTGCAAACGATGTGTCATACAGGACTGAGAGCTGCTTAGAGGAGAGATTTCTGGGGACTGACAGTGAGGTGTAAGTGAATTCCCCCAGGAAGCTTCTAATCCAAAAAGAAAGAAAAGAATTTGCTTAGGGACACATTCCCCACCTTTATTTTAGAGATACTAGTTCATACTTAGCATAAGCACAAAGCTTGTAATCTCTGAAATTTTTGGGACATGAATCAGAGCTTCTGAGACAGGATGATGGCACAAGAGTCCGTGGCTGCTCAGACCAGGTCATGGGAACATGACTTGAGGGGAAACTCTTGATCTCTGTCCAACTCTTTGCCAAGTCCCAGCTCTGTGTAATGCCTAAAATCTATAATGGTAATTATCTCCCAGATACAATTTTACTATAAATAACTCACTGATTTGGAAAACATTGAGTGCACGTAGCAAAGGAACTGCCCAGACCCCAGCAAATAGCTGGGAAATGCGCATCATCCATGGGCTACGTCAGAGGTGGAGGGTAGGTGGCCGCAAGGCTTGTGTTGCTGGCCCCTTCCTGGACAGGCACACCGACTCAGGAGTACGGAGGAGGATGCAAACTTGGAGCGGAGTTTGGAGATGGATATTTGTGGGTCTGCCGATCTCTGGATCAAACAATCTGGGAAAATTAAGAGGCCAGAAACCAGCTTAATGGAAAGATGAACTGGAAACAAAACTATAAAAACTGTTTTTGATACAATGAGGGGTTAGGCCAAACGGGATGAGGCCACTCCATTCTGATTTAACCTAAAATTTAGTGAATGCCTACTTAAGTGCTAGGAAGGCTCTTTAACATAGATTATCTCTAGATAACAGCATCTACCCCTTAGGTGGTTGTGAGAAATGAGTAACAATATATGTGATTCTTACCACATGTCTAGCACGGATCAAGTGTGATCACAACCATTGTTTAATCCCTGTAACAACCTTGAGGTGAACGTTATTTCCTTTGCACAAAGGAGGACATCACTAAGGGGCAGGATCAGGATCTCATCCTAAGTCTGAGGCCGCGTGCATGATCTTTCCACGATGTGGTTTGGCTTGGAAGGGCCCCTACAGCTTTAACTGTAAAGAATGAGAGGGCAGAAAAAGCTTTGTAACACTAGAAACAGCAAAATGCATTTGCTAAGGCAGTGGAAGTGTTGTCTCATTCGTAATGCACATACGAATGCTGGCGAGTTGTCTGGGACAAAGCCACAAAATCTTTGCCTAGGCTCATTTCTTACCATCATCTCATGCCTGTTAGATCCCTGAGAGGCCATCTTGGCTGTGCACACAAAGAAAGGCCAGGGTTCTTCAGGAGCAAAATCAACTGAAACTTAGTCCTTAGCGGGAGCAGTCACTGCAGGAGAGTGAGGAGATATTTAGGCCCCTGGGGAAGGCAGCTCTGAGACAGACGAAATCACCTTCGTCCGTGCTCACGGACTCTGTCTCAAACGGTTGTGTTAATGGTCAGTTGTGGCTCCCAGTTACCATTCTCAAGAATAGTCAGTCAATGAATATGTGATCATACACTATGTGCTAGGGTTTACGATTATGAGCAAGACAGATGTAGGGGAAGGTAGGCAAGTTGACCAGGCAGTGAATGATAATATGGCATGAGGACATTAAGGGGCAATATTGGGTCCTGGGGAAGCAGAGAACACCTAGTCCAGCCTTCCTGGGAGGGACCAGGGAGGGCTTCTTGGAGGAGGTCTCAAAGAATTGAGACATAAATAATTAGATTCACCAGATCTAGATGGAAAAATGGCAGGAGTCAAAATAGGGGGAGGATATTTCCAGCAGAGGTAACAGTAGGTGCAAAGGCTAGGTGACAGGAACCTGGGTCTTTGGAGGAAGTGAAAACAGTTCTGAGTGTGAGGTGGAAGAGCTGAGAGACAGGCTGGAGAGGCAAGCGACAGCTAAAGCCTTGGGCAGCCATGTGCACATATTAAAGAATTCGGGGCCCTTCCCCCTTCTGCCATGGGATGACGCAGCAAGAAGACCCTCACTAGATGCTGATCCCTCATCTTGGACTTCCCAGCCTCCAGAACTAGACAGGGGTCTCACTGTGTTGTCCAGGCTGGTCTCAAACTCCTGAAATCATGATCGTCCTGCATCAGCCTCCCCATCTGAGTAGCTGGGAGTACAGGCATGCACCACCACACCCAGCCTGGATTACCCGTTCTTCAACTTCTTACATTAAGTTCATATATATAGCAAAATCGTGTATGTAGCGAGTCTGATCTTTCACTCAGCATAATTTTGAGATTCATCCTTGTGTGTGTCAGTAGTTCCTTTTTATTGCTGAGTTGTACTCCACTGTGTGACTGTGACACAGTTTGTATGACAGTTTGTTTATCCATTCTCCTGTTGATGGATACTTGGGTTCGTTCCAGTTGAGGGCTACGAATAGTTGCAAAACAAAACAAAACAAAAAAAACCAAGAATTTGGGCTTTATTCAGCAACAAAGCACTGAAAGCTTTTAAGCAGGTGACTAACATGATTTGCATTTTAGAAAGATCAGTTTGGGAAATGGAGTAGAGTGGGCAAAGTCTGGAGGCAGACACCAGTTAATTGCTTCAGCTGAAGGTAGCGAGCAGTGGGGAAGAATGGATGAACTGGAGATACTTGAGAAGCCACACACTGAGTCAAGGTGAAGCCTGGTTCTTCAGTGTGGGCAGCCAGACGGAGGTCTTGGCGTTGGCCCGAAGTAGCGGATAAATGTGGAGGGTGCTTGGATGTATTAAGTGCCTGTGAGGCAGCCCAAATGGGGATGGCAGTGAGTGGTTGGATGTGCACGTCAGGAGCTCACAGGAAAGAAAGGGATGGGAGGGATGCGGACTTTGGAGTCGTTAGCACAAAGACGGTGAATGAAGGTGTGGGATGGATTAGGTTGTTTGAAGAATGTGTAGATTGAGAGAAGGACCGAAAACCAAATTCTGAAGAAGGCTAGCAGTTAAAGAACAATCAGGGGGAGTGGGACTGACCAAAGAACGAGAGTCCCTGCACAAACAGATGCTCGAGTAAAGATGAATACTATCAATTTGTTAAATGAAGGGGAGGTGAGAGACAAGGAAGAAAATCAGAACATATCAAAAAGGACAAGGAGAGTATTTTTAAAAGGCAGGAGTCAGCAGACTCATTTACCTGCAGGGCAGCAGGAAAAAGATTGGATACTAGGATTAAGGCCAATGTAAGAAACCAAACCATTTACTAATACTTCCACCTCGTTTTAATGTCGTGCATCCCACTTGCCTTCAACTCTGAAACAGTGTGCTACACTATCAGCTGGGAGTAATTGCTGCCAATTTCCCTTCCGTTTCTTCCACTGATTGCATAAACTCTAGCTCCTGTCCTGTATTCACATATGACTATTTCATCCTGTTATCGTTCACTCTAGATTTCCTTGCTCCTTGGTTAGCTCTCAGTGCTATGCATTTCCCAGAAAAACTAAGGGGAAAAATCCATCAGGAAAGCAGATACAGTCTCATAATCTGATCCATGTGACCATTCTGCTTTATAGCTTGCAATGTTTAAAGCTACAACCTTCTCAAGACTGAAATTCTGAATCACACTAATAGGAACTAGTGCTGACTGCTCCCTGAAATTCAATCTATTATTTCGTAAGGAATGTAAGTTTGGCAGGAGGCCAGCGAATGTACCACCCCTCCCAGACTTCTCAATTTTGGACAGTGACATCATTGAGAGACTTCTGTTTTTTTAAACATTTCATATATTAAGGGAAATGTAAGAGATAACACTGAAACACAAGCAATGTTAAGACTTCAACAGGAAGGACATAGCTAATGAGAAGCTAGGAAATGAGATAATTTCTTTTATAGAATCATCTGATATTCAGGAAACTAGGAATTGACAAAGGAGAGGACATAATGAAATTAACCAGTGAGTGGAGCTATCCTTTGGGATCAGTAACCTTTAGACCTGGACCTAATAACAAGGCTGTGGTAGATGAATGTCTTAGGGTTGATACCGGAGTTTTTTTCCTTTAATAACAGTTCTGGTTTTAAGAAGTGAAAGAATGAAGGTAGGATCAAAGTGCCATTCATGTATGATTTTGGAAGCTACCCACTTTATTATACATGATTGAAGACCAAATCACAAAACAACACAAAACCTCTCAAATCCAGTGCTTACGTTCCAGTAAATCAGAAAGACCCATTTCATATGGCAGAACACAAGGAGACGGTGTAGTTGTCAGAAGATTAACCCTGCCGTTTATCCTAAAAGCAAAGTTTGTTTTAAAAAAATGCTTTTTAGCTGTCTAAACATTTTCTCTGGATCATTAAAGAGACTTCTTCAGTAAGGGATGGCACTCTACTCTCCATTCCATTAAAAAAACTGAAGAGAATTCTTGGGGTGAGGAGCAAGATTTGATTTTCCCCCCATTATTCTCAAATAGTCTGTAATTTAAGAATAGCTGAACTTTTTCATCAATATGAAAGTCACACATACTCATCCTAGCACATGAAGGATTTAGTTCTTTGAATTTAGGCATTTCATGGTGGGGAGATGATTAGATTCATTTATTAAAAAATCCAGGCTGAAAAACAAAAGTTTTGTCCATCTGGAGATTTTAATATATTTATTTGAAAACCAAGTTCTGTGAAAGAGCACACTAAATAGTCATATATCTTCTCTTCAACCAAAGACTTGGAGACAAGGTTCTTCAGGTCAGCGCAGAGGCAATGGTACATGCATTGAATAGCAGGTCTCAGCATGAGTTTCCTCATAGGCATTTCCAGTATGAGCCTGGATGATCTTCAGGAGAGCAAGTGAGATCCTGTGAAAGGGCATGGGGTGGTGGTAGAAGCTAGAGTCATTCTTAATTGTAAAACATTCTCTCTCTCTCTCTCTCTCTCTCTCTATTACTAGCTGTGGAAATCTAAAACTAGGTCTCAATCCTGCCTTTGCAGTCCTTATGCTAGTTTGGTTAAGACAGACTATAGCTGTCAAACCCCTAATGGACTGAATATTTTATCCTTTAAAAACTAACAAGAATCTAGTTTCCAGCTATCAGCCTCTAAGCCATTTCATGGTTAACTGCCTTGAAAGCCATCACCAGGGGGCTTCCTACAAGGTGTTATAAAAGGCTAAAGGAGACTAATAGGTGTCATTTCCATTCTCCAATAGAGACTGAGTGATCACGGCATCTATACTGTCATGTGCTAGTTGGGTAAAGCTTAGGAAACCATCAAGGCTGAAAAATAATTTTTTTTCTTTCTTTCTTTTCTTCTTTCTTTCTTTTTGTTTGTTTGAGATAAGAGTCTCACTCTGTTGCCCTGGGTAGAGTGCAGTGGCATCATCATGGCTCACTGCAACCTCAAACTCCTGGGCTCAAGCAAGCTCCCAAGTAGCTGGGACTATAGGAGCATGCCAGCACGCCCAGCTAATTTTTTCTATTTTTGGTAGAGACAGGGTCTCACCCTTGCTCAGGCTGGTCTTGAAGTCCTGGCCTCAAGTGATCCTCATGTCTTGGCCTCCCAAAGTACTAGGATTATAGGCGTGAGCCACTGCACCCGGCCAATAATTTTTAAAAGTAAGTTTAGGTAACAGGGAAATTAGTATAAATCCCCTTTCCTCTAAGGTCCAAACTAATAGTCTCCCTGAGGCACGAATATATTTTCCTATAAATGGCAGCGTTTCTACCTTACTATTTATCTGAGATTTCTGTAAAGCTTTCATTAATTGCTAGTCAGTGTGCAACACTCACCATGCTTGATTTGCAACTAGACTTTTAAATGTAATACATGATACTGTCCTTATTTTGTTCAAAGCATAGAAAAAATTCATTGCTATCTGAAAATGTGTTTGTGCTAGGGTGGAATTAGGGAACCTTGATTATGTAGTTCACCTGAGCCTTCAATTATGTGATGACCATTCAAAAGAAATGCGGCAACTAAGAATGACAATTTCATGAATTATATTATTCTAATCTTTCACATCTAAAGACCCCTTCAATACTGTTAGAATACTGGCATAGTAATAATCTTTTCAACTGGACAAAGCTTTGTAGTGTGGTCTAAATGACCCCAAAGTCTCTATAAGCACCCTGACTTACACACACTGAATAAATCAATGTTAAGGCTTCTAGTGTCAAAAGTACTGCTGAAGGAGCAGGGAGAGAGAAAATTCTGTGGAAATTGTGTACGTTGCTACTCAAAAGTGTGATCAATGGGCCAGTGCCAGTCCAACCATAACTGATCCACAAGGAACTTACATCAGAATGTAAATCAACTCCATCACTAAGCAAACTATACAGTTCAGATGACATTTTTGGGGAAGACTTTGTGGGTGAAAGAAGCACTGAGTCGATTTACATTCTGAAGCAAGTTTCCCATCTCCTTACAGAACTATAAAAACAGTTTACAGGCCAGCCATTTTGAATAGCATTGGCAGAGTAGTGTATAGAGTCAAGGAAGAAAGAAAAAAGCAATTTCTTGTTACATATGCAGAAAGAGGTCAAAATAGGGGGAAGTTTTAATACTGTTTAAGTAAATAAGCACTAAGCACAAAACAAAGGAAAACAGTGAGACGATGTCCTTGTAACAAACATTTGTGAAGTACTGACGAAGAGGTTTCCCTTCAGAATTTTGTTGCACACATACCTCTGGTCCTTAATCGTCAATATACTCAAATGGTTCTGGGGGTTCTGGCTCTTGTTCTTCCTCCTCAATTTTAGGGCCATGTGCTGCCACAGGTTCCACCAGTTCTTCGATGTCTTCACTGGTATCCTTCAGAATGATGATGCCTCCGATGGAGAGCTGTAAACAGAGAGAGAGGGGCGAAGAAGCACAAGCTCCACTCATATTTCAAGCCTGCTCCACAATCTAGAGTGTACACTTGTTAAATGGCACCTTAAAACTATTGAATGATTCAGAAGTAAGAACCTAGGGCAGGACTATACTTTACTAGGATAAAGACAACTGTCTTTTTTCTTTCTAGAATATTCGCAAACTTAACGATGGTAAGTGGCTCTGGATGGTATAACATGATGCTGTTCTACTCAGCTGATACATCCCAATTTAAGAACAGTGTTTCTCAGACATGGATCTGACTACTAGCCTCAGTCTGACTGGGGGGATGATGTTTCCTGTCCAAATACAATATTCTAATGCCTTCCTCCTCAAGATGTGGTCCTGGACCAGCAACATCGTTACCACTTGTGAGCTTGTTAAAAATAAAGAACAGCTGGGCCCACACACCCTAGATCTACAGAATCTGCATTTTAACAAGATCCCGAGTCGATCTGCATGCGCATTAAAGTTTGAGAAGCACACTCGTCCAATATGTACGACATTACTGTGAGATGACCGTCATTTTGGACACAAGGTAATCTGTAAATGAAAAACCAGCAGCAATTTCAGAATGATGGAGAGAAGACCACAAATATACCAGACATCTGAGTGTTTTTCACTTTGATCTATAAATCCTTGTGATGCAAGCCAATGAAAAAACAGATGGGAAACAAACGGAAAGCAGACTGTAGCAGGAATTCTATTAAGCTTTCTCCCCAACATAACAGCAGAAGGTAAATCCAAACACCAAACTATTCACCCATCTCTGGTGTGCTAATCTCATTCTGTTTGCTTGTCTGTGTCAAAGGAAATGGAAAGCTGCTCTCTGTAATTAAATCAGCCAATAGTGGCAGGGCACATCTGCAAATAGCATATTTCTACCAAAGCACATTACTGGGAAGGAAAAGAAGCACAAGCACACAGTCAAATGATTCACATATATAAAAGCATCTCTGCAGTTCAAACTAATCGGATTTTTACTCATCAGAACTCCGCCCTGCCACGCTATAAAACTGGTGTGCCTTCACGAATTTCCAAACTAGTTCCCTTCTCCCAATACACACATATCCCTGCATTTACCTAGAACTCTCTCCCTTAAAAAGTTTGCTCTTCTTGAAGAGAATGCATTTTATGAATGGACCCTGCCTTTACTACCAATACTCACCTCAAGAACAATCAGAGTATGTGGTCACTGTCCTAATCCTCCATGGCCTAAAAGTTTACTTGAACCTCCTAACTGACCAAATGGAGATGAATATGCTACCAAACAGAAGAAAATACCCAGGTTCACAAGAGGACTTCCTATTTTTGGGAAACATTTGGCTCTAGGTTATTACTATTTCATGCTTAACTGGAATGAAATAATCCAACTCAAATCCTACAATATTATCCACACATAGAGCTGTTTATGTTTTATATAACATAAAACAGCTATACATGTTTTAGGTTTATTAATGCTGTATATGTTGGTAAGAAAGTTCACCCTCTAAGCAGTAAGATACATGATTTTCTGTTCTCTGGGAAGGCTAATGCCAACCGAATATATAGGCAATAAAACACTATAAAGTTTGTATTCTCTGTTGTCTGTATCCACTGAAGCCTCTGCTCAATCATTTAATGATTCGACAAGAATTTCCTTAAACATCTGGGAACACTAAGTCTCCCAGTCTTTGTTGGACTGTGTTGGGCTACACCTTCAACAGTCAGCCAGGCAGTTGACAATTATTCTTCAGTCTTCACTTCTTGCTTGCACAGACAGAGGAAGTCTTTTGGATTTATAGATGGATCAACTGTTATAGCTCTGACTTAATTTGAACAAAGACTTAACAAACATTTAATTTCCAACTGTGGTATACCAGTGTGCTCATATTGCCTCCTATATATGTCTATCTTCAGTTCATAATTGTCAAAAACATTGGGTATCTCATGTGCTTAGAGTATGCACTAGTTGTGTCCTAAGACATCTGTTCTGGATATATATTCCACTTCAATTGGCAAGAAAAGTTTATAGACACTACTAGAATACATTCTCTATAGAAATGCCACTAAGATGAACGGACTGCAGATCAGACAGTGACTGTATTTAAGGCATCCATTGGCAGTTCTGTCAATTCATTCATTTAACACCACACAGCAACTACTATAGATTAGGTAGTGCTACAGAGCAACATTTATCATTGATGTATATGTTTTACAACATCTTTAGGAGGGAGATGGTATTACCAGACCAATTTTACAGATGAAGAAACTGACATTAAATGACTTGCATAGTCACACAGGTAAGAAATGACAGAACTGAAATATAAACCCAGTTATGCCAAATTCTAGCTCTAAATCACTACATAAACTATCTTCCATTCCCTGCCTTTGTCTCCTCTAGCTGATAATCTAGTCATGTAAGACCTTGGCTCATAACTGTAGGTAACAGCTGCCTCTGACCCACTATCAGGTTGATAAGAATAAGTTTACTCTTGTATGAGGATCTAGAAATCTCATCTCTGACATCTTTGATAGACCTAGCATCTGGCTATCTTGAATGGGTCTACTGATGGTTCTTTAGTTTTCAAGGTACAAGAACCTGAAAGATAAAGGCAGTGTCACGCTTAAATTTCTGATAAGCATTTGTTACTAACATGAAATATTCTACCTTGGAATAAGATAAATGGCATGGGGATCCTTTCTGAATAAAATTCAATGTGTTTATGACAGCAGTATAATTATAATGGTGATTAACATTTACTGAGCAGTCCCAGGTCTTGTTCTCAGTGCTTATGTATTAACTTGTTCAATTTGAGCCACATCCCTATGAGTTAGGGATGATACTCTCTACTGCACAGTAAGGGAAATTGAGGCAATGAGAGATTTAGTACCTAGCCTAAGGTCCCATAGCCTGTAAGTGGTAGAATCAAGATTCAAATCCAGTATGCCTGGCTCTATAGTCTATGTTCCTAATCACTATGCTGTATTAGGAATGTCTATGGCATACATCTGTGGCAGAACAGGGGAGTTTTGTAGAGTACACATAGAAAAGAAAAATTCCCCAAAGTATATATGAAATGGAGGGAAATATTCTTTCTTTTGCTAAGAGATTTCTTCGTACTATAGAACTTGTTCCACTGCTTTGGAGATTTATCTTTCTCTGTCAATATTCTATTGTTCTACAGATTACTATCCCATGGTATATAGAGCTAAGATCCACTGGCAACTTACTGGTTTGAAAGGCTGGTATCTACAGGTTTCTGGCATGGTTAGGACCTTAAGCTGGGCAGGCATAACTCGGGCTGGGTTATCCAACAACTGGAAGTTTGGCTCAGGTTCTTTTTTCTTCTCTTTTTCTTCCTTTTTTTCTGCCTCATCCTAGGGGGAAAAAAGGCTCAATAAAGGTTCACTTCTGTTCCACATAACTGAGTAATGTTTGATAAGTTTACTGAGTAACTACTATGTACAAAATGTAGTGGTAGATAACAATGGAAGTACAACTAAAGTGATTAACAGATTCAGAGGACAAATGTAACTCTGCTGGGAATGACAGTGGCATTTGACTTGGTTTTAAAGGATAAGATGGTAGAAAAACCAGCAGATATAAGTAAAAGAAAGTCTACTTAAATGAATGACAATTTCTTTGCTTGAAAGGATTTTTCTTTCTTCTATCATCATCTCATTGTCTGCTAAAAATCCCACTCTGCCCTTCAAAATCTATTTTGGTTGTCATTTCCTCCAGGAACTTATTCCTGATTTATATGCTTTCATTTTTCCTACATATGGATATAATTTCCAGTGTTCCTTTCAAGTAAAATTATATGATTCTATGTGCTGGGAACAGGATAATTATTTGAAGGAAGCCATAAGCAAGGTATAGTAAGTAATGTTCGACTAAGGAAGAATCTGGACCACAACAGAGATAGATACTTCAACCCATATGACCGACCACCAATTTATACCCACCACTTCCATTTTCTCTTCCTCCTTTTTTTCTTTTTCTTTTTCCTTCTTTTTAGCCTTGGCAGTTATAGATAACACAGCAGTAGAAACCTAGAGGAAGTGAACAGGGTAAATCGTTGTTATCCCTTAGCTATGGACAAACATATAAGCCCTAAGAAGAACTCAGTCCTATAATACTATTCTATTTCTTGGCAGTAAGTATTATAAAGAACAAAATAATCAGAGAATAAATGGGAATAACAAGGACATTTACTGACATAATTTACTACTACTGTCCAGGTGAATCTTTAGTTCTTGGAGGCTTGTGTCTAATATAACTCTAATCTTCTTTAATCTGTAGTCTAGCCTGTATATAAATTTGCTATCACATACTTCTAAGGTAAAGATTTGGGTGCTATCTCCTTTTTTGCTTTATAGGGAAAGCACTGGGAAACACAATAATTTCCTCCAGTCCTGGTTGTAGAGATGTCTGCACCGGACTAGGTGCCTTATAATGATAATGGGTGAGTGGTTGGCCTGGAATTATCCTCCTTGATGGGTCTCACTGAAATCAAAGGTAAAACGGGGAGTTTGAAGAGCTGGGCAATATTGGTGTAAAGCTGACTTTGTTTTAGAACTAAAAAGAGGGTATGAAACACAGCAGCCACCCACAAATTTGGTCAATTATATAGTTATTGCCACTTATACACAAAATTTACACCAAATAATTAACTAGATAATATGAAACATTATCCTGACAGAAAGAACTATTTTCCTATATGTAATGTGTCATGAAAGGATATTTTTACTGAGTAAAACTTCATTGGCAAGTACAGCTCTCTAATCACTATTCTTTGATTTAACACATATCAATACTGGTAGGAGCATAAATTGATTATATCCATTTTGAAAGGTAAATTGGTTAGTATCTAAGAAAATAAATAATGTGTATTACTTCTGATCAAGCAATTCCACATCCAAGATTCTAACCTATAGACTTATTTGCATAAGTGCACAAATGGATGCGTATAAAGACTTTCATTCCAGCCTCATTTGTAGTAGTGATAAATTAGAAATAACCTTAAATGAAACTAAATAAAGAACTACTATGACAAATAACGCTACATTCATAAAGGCATGGCTTGGTAGCTTTGGAAAAAAAATGAGATCTATATACACTAAAAGTCTTAAAGATATGTTAAAGCAAAAACAAGATGTAGAATAGTATGTAGAGAATAATTCTATTTTGGTATAAAAAGTATTGACATATGCAGAGAAAGTCTACACAGGGATTCACCAGTTGTGACTCCTGTGACATGGGACTTAGATGACCAAGACAGAAAAAGGGCTTTTACTGCATATTCTTGTATAATGTTAGATTTTTACCATAAGAAGTGTAACTTGTACACATAAAACATATTTAAAAACAAGCACAGGTAAAACACTCAGCTCCTATATGTAAGTACAAATGTTGCTTAAAGGAACAAAGAACATACCTTTTCTTTTTCCTTTTCTTTTGGTACTTCCAGAGGGGCAGGATATGCAAATGTAGATGGTTTACAGTTTGATTTATACTGAACTTTTGGCATCTGAAGAAATAAAAGAACTTGTTTTTCCTCCTTCATTAAAATAACATCAAGATTTAAGTAAGATACAAAAAAGAGACCAGAAGTTTCAATGCCGGCTAGAAACACAGTAGTTCAACTATGTTATCACTACTCTCTGAAAGGCTTCTGTCTTCTTTTATTGAAGTAGTTCTTAGGTGATTTATGGAATTACCTGTAGTTCCGTATGCTTTCCTGAAGCTGTACCTTTGAACAAGCATCCCTTTTTCTTACCTTTACTAACAACCTACCCTGCTTCAATGGATTAAGTCCTTCTCATGGTGCGAGCATCAGATCAACTTTACCTCTTTTGTAAAGCTGTCTGATTGATTTTCTGTCCCAAACTTCCATGTCCCTTCCTTGCACCGCACTAACTTATAAGCCTGTATATATTAATAGTTTCCTGGCCAAGCACAGTGGCTCACGCCTGTAATCCTAGGACTCTGGGAGGATTGCTTCAAGTCAGGAGTTTGAGACCAGCCTGATCAGGAGCGAGATCGTGTCTCTACCAAAAAATAGAAAAAGTTAGCCAGGCATGGTGGCATGGGCCTGTAGTCCCACCTACCCAGGAGACCGAGGCAGAAGGATTGCTTCAGCCCAGGAGTTGGAGGATGTAGTGAACTATGACGCCACTGCACTCTAGCTGGGGCAACAGAGCAAGACTCTGTCTCCATTAAAAAAAAAAAATTGTTTCGACATCATTTAATTATGCCTTATAAGAGTCTAACATGAGCCTAATGGAAAGTCAGCTTCACATTACTTAGTGACCAGGTTTAAAATTCTTTGGTCTGAATTTTTCTCTATTTACCCAATTTACACTGATGGGAGAATGAAAATAAGCACCATATTTACTAGGGCAAGGAAGCTTATCTTCTCCATCTCAATTTCTTTCTTTTTTTTTTTTTTTTAGAGACAGGTGCTCACTCTGTCACCCAGGCTGGAGTGCAGTGGCACAATCACAGTTCACTACAACCTCAAACTCCTGGGCTCAAGTGATCCTCCAGCCTCAGCCTCCTGGGCAGCTGAGAGTATAGATGTGCACTATCTATCCAGCTAATTTTTTTCATTTTTTTTTTTTGAGAGATGGGGTCTCGCTATGTTGTTTCTCAGGCTGGTCTCAAATTCCTAGCCTGAAGCTATCCTCCCGCCTCAGCCTCCTGTGTAGCTGGGTCCATACAGCTTTTATAGTAAAGAATGAAAATAGAGATCACAAAATTATTTGGCAGAGAATAAAAGCCCCTTTACAGGATGTTTAGTTACACTGTTAAAGGTTAGGGATTGGGAAACCAAATGATTCTTACTTTTGAGAAATAAAACTACTTAATATTTACAAATATGAACAGTTTTAATACTGAAACACTTAAAGGATAATTGGCTATACAGTTATACAGCAAAATCAATACAATGAAACATTTAATCTTTATTGGCCAATTTTTGGCCTTAAAATTTTCCACTTTGAAAATTTAACAGAACAGTGATGAATAGACATAAGAATTATTTTAAGGTCAAAAAGCCTTTTGACCTTTAAAGAACAAGAAGATGAATCATCAGGTCACAGGACTGAGAAAGACCTAAACACAAACCCCATTAAAAAATATGATTAAAAATGTGATGACAAGCCGGGCGCGATGGCTCACGCCTGTAATCCTAGCACTCTGGGAGGCCGAGGCGGGCGGATCGCTCAAGGTGAGGAGTTCGAAACCAGCCTGAGCAAGAGCGAGACCCTGTCTCTACTAAAAAAATAGAAAGAAATTAATTGGCCAACTAAAAAATATATAGAAAAAATTAGCCGGGCATGGTGGCGCATGCTTGCATTCCCAGCTACTTGGGAGGCTGAGGCAGAAGGATCGCCTGAGCCCAGGAGTTTGAGGTTGCTGTGAGCTAGGCTGACGCCACGGCACTCATTCTAGCCCGGGCAACAGAGCGAGATTCTGTCTCAAAAAAAAAGTGATGACAAAGCATGTAGCACTTAAGTTTTTGACTTAAGTGACCAGTTTCATTCTGGCAGATTCCCTGGCTCCTCACTGCTGGTCTTGTTCTCTGCCACTACCAAAGGGACATGCTCCTATTTTGCTTTTCCCTTTAGTAACAATTCTTTCTTCCATCAATCACTCTAGTATCACATAACTCTGAAACATGTCCCTGACTCAAATCTTCATTCCTTATTAAGATATAGTTTAGGTTCTCATTCTACCTTGCCCAGATTATTGCAATAGCATTTTAACGGCTTTCCATTGATACCAGAACAATCTTTCTAAAATGCAAATCTCATGTCATTTGTCTACTTGAAACCCTTCAACAGTTCTCACAGCCTTTAGTATTAAATAAAATTCATCAGAGTGGTCTACAAAGCCTCTTCCTATCTTTGAATTTAGCCCTCTCTTTCACCATTCCCTCTCAATTGATTTATTCAAGATGACACAGCTAGTAAGGAGACATGATTTTTAAAACTTCCACTGACACACACCACTTAACAAGATGATGACTCAAACTGAAGGGAAAACATGTTATTGATGAGATGCCAATTCATCTTTAAAATTTCATGGAAACCCTTGTGAGTGGGTGGTGTATATCAATAGGATATGGTGAACAGGATGTACAACAAAATTGAGGTCTCACAAACATACCTTTAAGTCCTTGTTAAGGCCAATGACACAGGTAGGGGTATAAGCCAATGACAGGAAATGTGAAAGAGGAAACCAGAACCAGAACTGGGTAAAGACAAGGACGCCAACCACGGAAGGCATATGAGTGTGCCCAGTCCTGGACTGTAAGGAGATTGTGACATTATGACCACCTGTAGAAAAAGAGAAACTATGAACAGCAATCCAGTGGGATAATAATAAAGATTTCTAAGTACCGCATTAGGAAAACATCTGGTGGTTATTTTAAGAGCATGGTTGATACAATCTAATACAGTCTTTGGAATTAGTCATTGAGTTATCTAGGCTCTCCAAAATTGGAAATGTGCACTTTAACTGGACTCTGGGCAAATTTAGACCTTCTTTATCTATAGGTAGGTATTTTTCAAAAACTAAGCCTGAAGGGTATCAAAACCGTGACGCTAAATTAAATATTAATCTATATTATGTATTAGCTTTTAATGTGCTAATAATTTATTAATAGTATATATATTTGCAAACAACAGCAAAGAGGCAAGAGGTAGATATTAACTTAGTTTTATCCTTTCTGCTTTAATCACGTGTCTGAATGCAGAAAAGTACATATTTATAATATACTTACGCATTTATAAAATATATGTAACAGGCCAGGTGTGGTAGCTCATGCCTATAATCCTAACACTTTAGGAGGCCGAGACAGGAAGATTGAGGCCAAGAGTTTGAGACCCACCTCAGCAACACAGCAAGACTCCATCTCTACAAAGAATTAAAAAAATTAGCTGGGCATGGTGGCACGCATCTGTAGTCCCAGCTACTTGGGAGGCTGAGGCAAGAGGATCACTTAAGCCCAGGAATTCGAAATTGCAGTGAGCTATGATGATGCCACTGCACACACTCTAGCCTAGGCAACAGAGTAAGACTCTGTCTAAATAAATAACAGTAAAGAATATGTTCTGCCTCTTGCTCTTTTAGGTATTAAGCAGCATAAAAAACTATTAGAATTATGAGAAACATTATCAGTTATGAAGATTTATGTGCAACTACAGAAAAATCCAAGTAAAGTATGAAGCATTACTCTACGAATTATTCAATCACTTAAATTGGTAGGAGGCAGCTCTGACATTAACTAGCTTTGTGACCAGAGACAAATCATTTTACTTCTTTTTTTTATTTTTTGGAGATAGGGTTTTGCTGTGTTGTGATTTTGAACTCCTGGCCTAAAGTGATCTACCTGCCTCACGTTCCTGAATAGCTGGGACTACAGGTGTGTGCCACCACACCTGGCTCACTTTACTTCTAAGAATCTTTTTTTCCATTGGCAAAATAAGGATATAAACTTTAGTACTTGAACTAGAGCACTAACACTAACAAAAGAAAATTTTTAACCTTCAATTCAACTGAAAATTTTTTGAGGAACCACAACATGTAAAACAACAAAATCAGAGCTGATTCTGTCTAATCAGAAGTTTGGACTGTTGGGAGGGTATTATGGCTTGGAACCTGACCTTTTGCCACATCTCCTAGACTATTCCTCTAGAGAGTACAGAGAAGCGCAGTTTGAAAGCCAGTGAACCAGAGCTAAGGTCCAAGCTATCAGAGTTAGACAGCTGGATCTTTACTGAGTCCTTGTAAGGTTGAGATTCTAGGAGGCAATTAGGGGTTGCAAACTCGAATGTCTTTAGGAATGAGACAGGTAAACAAATGAGAAAAAGTGGACCGAGAGAAGTAGAGAATTGAAGTAAACTGGAAAGTACATGTTTAATTTAATGGGAATGTGTTACTAGAGGTGTAGGTCCAGGGTCACTAGGTCATTTTGTTTTTAAAAGTAGACTTTTGGCTGGGTGCGGTGGCTCACGCCTGTAATTCTATCACTCTGGGAGGCCGAGGCAGGCGGATCATTTGAGCTCAGCAGTTGGAGACCAGCCTGAGCAAGAGTGAGACCCCGTCTCTACTAAAAAGAGAAAGAAATTAGCTGGGCAACTAAAAATATATAGAAAAAAATTAGCCGGGCATGGTGGTGCATGCTTGTAGTTCCAGCTACTTGGGAGGCTGAGCCAGGAGGATTGCTTGAGCCCAGGAGCTTGAGGTTGCTGTGAGCTAGACTGATGCCATGGCACTTTAGCCTGGGCAACAGAGCGAGACTCTGTCTCAAAAAAAAAAATTATTAAAGTAGACTGTATCTGGATTTTGTCCAAAATTTGCAAATTTTGTTAGCAGGTAAAATAAAACACATCTTTGTCAGATTTGACTCAAGGGCAGGTGTGTTGCAACCTCTGGTCCATAGTAATGGTGTTAGTGCTGTGTCACAGAACTTTGAAATACAAATCTGTTAGTTTATATAATACAGCCTATAACAATGGAGCTTGTCTGTGCCTACTCAGGATCCTAATTTGAATTACTGTGCTAGATTCTAGTTGTTCACATTTCACTTCTCTCTCTTTTTTTTTTTGAGACAGAGTCTTACTCTGTTGCCCAGGCTAGAATGCCATGGCATCAACCTAGCTCACAGTAACCTCAGACTCCTGGGCTCAAGCAATCCTTCTGCTTCAGCCTCCGAGAGCTGGAACTACAAGCATGTGCCATCATGCCCCGCTAATTTATATATATATTTAGTTGTCCAGCTAATTTCTATTTTTAGTAGAGACCAGGTCTCACTCTTGCTCAGGAGCTCTAGAACTCCTGAGCTCAAAGGATCTACCTGCCGCGTGAGCAACCACGCCCAGCCCATTTCACTTCTCTTGATCTCAGTATTTTATAGGTGACCATATTTTGCTTGGTTGTCAAAAGTAAATACTGACTTAACTTTGTTAAACCAAACAGCATTTTAATTTTAATTTTTTTTTTTTTTTTTTTTTTGAGACAGAGTCGCACTCCCTTGCCCGGGCTAGAGTGAGTGCCATGGCATCAGCCTAGCTCACAGCAACCTCAAACTCTTGGGCTCAAGAGATCCTCCTGCCTCAGCCTCCCAAGTAGCTGGGACTATAGGCATGTGCCACCATGCCCAGCTAATTTTTTCTATATATTTTTAGTTGTCCAATCAATTTCTTTCTATTTTTAGTAGAGATGGGGTCTCGCTCTTGCTCAGGCTGGTTTTGAACTCCTGACCTTGAGTGATCCGCCCGCCTCGGCCTCCCAGAGTGCTAAGATTACAGGCGTGAGCCACAGCGCCCGGCCTGAGTTACATTTCTTTATAAGGAGTTGAGAATATTTTCATATTGGCCTTCAGGGACTTTATTCTTTTTTTAATTAAACTTCTTTGTGGAGATGTAATTCATAGACCATACAGTTGAACTCATATAATCATACAGCTCAAGTGTATAATCCAGTGGTTTTGGTATATTCACAGATGTGTGCAACCATTACCATAGTTAATTTTAGAATATTTTCATCACCTCCAAAAGAAACCCTGTGCTTTTTAGTTATCAGCTCCTCTTCTCCTTGTTCCCAAGCCTTAAGCAACCATGAACCTACTTTTGTCTCCATAGAGTTCTGGACTTTGAGATGAATGGAATCATGTAGTATGTGGTCTTGTGTGACTAGTTTCTTTCACTTAATGTTTACGGTGTTCATCCAAGTTGTAGCATGTATTAGTACTTCATTCTCTCTTATAGCCAAACATATCATTGTATAGATATATCAAATTCATTTATCCATCCATTAATGAACATTTGAACTGTTTCCACCTTTGGTATTATGAATAATACTGCTGTAAATATTTGTGTACAGATCTATGTATGGGCATGTTTTTATTTTTCTTGGGTGAATACCTAGGAGTAGAATTGCTGGGTCATGTGGTAACTCTGTTTAATGACCTGCTGCACTGTTTTCCAAAGCAGCTGCACCATTTCACAGCACATTTTCCATGTACCAGCAGTGTATGAGGCAGGTTCCCCACTCCTGGAGTTCCAGTTGCTCCATCTCCTCACCAGTACTTACATGACTTTTTGATTCTAGCCATCCTAATTGTTGTGAAATAGTAACTTGTAGTTTTGATTTGCATTTCTTTGATTACTAACGATGTTGAGCATTTTTTTCATGTACTTATTGGTTATTTGTATATCATCTTTGGAGAAATGTCTGTTCAAATCCTTTGCCATTTTTTAAATTGGGTTGTCTTTTTGTTAGCTTATGTGTGTCTTTTTATTATTTTCTCTGATTATAAAGAATATTATATGGTTCTTGTAGAAATTTTGGAAAATATGGCAAAGTATTTTTTTAAAAATCATTATTCAAAGTATTCCCACCAAAAGCTATTGTACATCATGGTGTCTATAGTTAATAACAATGTATTGTATACTTGAAAATTACTACGAGTAGATTTTAAGCATTCTCACCACACATGGATGATAGGTTGATTTTAGACAAGCAAGATTACACAATGGGAAAAGGACAGTCTCTTCAATAAATGGTGTTGGGAAAACTGGATATCCATTTGCAGAAGAATGAAATTGCATCCTTATCTCACACTGTATACAAAAAACTCAAAATGGGTTAAAGATTTAACATAAAACTTAAAACTGTAAGTGAAAGTATTGGGAAAAAACACAGAGGGAAAACTACATGACATTGGCCTAGGGAGTGATTTTTTTTTTTTTTAAGATTTGACCCCAAAAGTACAGGCAACAAAAGTAAAAATAGACAAATCGGATTACATCAAACTAAAAAAGCTTCTACATGATAAAGGCAACAAGAGTGAAGAGACAGCCTACGGATTGGGAGAAAATATTTGCAAGCCATACGTCTGATAAGGGGTTAATATTCAAAATATATGAGTAACTCAACTCTATAGAAATAAAACATCTGAATTAAAAATGGGCAAGGGACCTGAATAGATATTTCTCAAAAGAAAACATACGAATGGCCAACAGATATGAGAAAATGCTCAACATCACCAGTCATCAGGGAAATGCAAATGTGATACCCTCTCACACTTATCAAAATGACTATCATCAAAAAGACAAGTGTTGGTGAGAAGGTGGAGAAAGGGGAACCGTTGTACACTCTTGGTGGAAATGTAAATTAATACAGAATTGTGGAAAACTAGGTGGAGTTTCCTCAAAAAACTAAAAATAGAACTACCATATGATCCAGCAATCCCACTTCTGGGTGTTTATGCAAAAGATTTGAAATCAGTGTGTCAAAGAAATGTCTATACTCCCAGGTTCATTGCAGCCCTATTCACAGTGGGCAAGTTGTGGGATCAAACTGTGAGAGCAGATGAATGGATAAAGAAAACGTGTACACACACCATGGAATACTATTCAGCCTTGAAAAAAGAAAGAAATTCTGCCATTTGTGACAACATGGCTGGAATCGGAGAACATTATGTTGGGTGAAATCAGCCAGACAAAGAAAAACAAATACTGTGTGCTCTCACTTGTGTGAAATCTAAAATAATCGAACTCCAGCTGAGAGTAGAATGGTGGTTACCAGAGGTAGGGGGATGGGAAGATGATAGGAAAACGTCAGGAATACATTTTTTTTTAGTTCTATTGCTCAACATAGTGAATATAGTTAATAGTGTATTATACATTTAAAAATTGCTTGCAGTTTGCATAGTGACTTTTGGGTAAAAAATAAATTTTAAAAAAGTACTAAGAGTGTATTTCAAAAGTCTTCACCACAAAAAAATAAGCATTTTAGGTGATGGATATGTTAATTAGCACGATTTAGTTATTCCACATGTATTTGTAAATCATAACATCACTTTGTACCCCATAGATACATACAACTGTGATTTGTTAATTTACAATTTAAAAAAAAGTTCTCACCACGAACAGATACGTACCGTATTGCTAATGCATGTGCCTTAGCTTGATTTAGCCATTCCACAGTGTGTATGTATATCAAAATATCATGATGTACACTATAAATATGTATAATTTTTTAAAAACCGACATATTCCCACCAACTATTTTTAGTTTATTTTTTTTTTTTAACTGAAACTTAACCACATAAGCACAGTTCCTAAAATGGAAACTCTCTCTAACAAAACATTTCATTATGGTTACATCTTTATGACATGAAAACAACTAGTTGAAAAGTGATGATTTTAGTCTGTTACCTGACTATTCAGAAAGAACTGGTTTGACTACTTTTTTCACTCCACAATGAATTTGATTCATTGGTTTTAGTGGTTCCTCCCCCCTCCCACACTCGGTATGTGTATTATGTTGTATTGGGGGAGAAATACAAAGAGAAAAATAATTGCTTTGCTATTATGTGAACTTGGAAGAGTTACTTAATCTCTCTGTGCCTCACTTCTGTAAAATAGAACTGATAACAGTAATTACAGCTATTTCTTGGGGCCAGTGATAAAACATGTAAAGCACCTGGCTTTAAAATAGCCCCTTGCACAAACTGAGATATAAACGTGTTCCTCCTTGCCCTCTACCTACACTCACCTTTTTTTTTGGTTCCTCCTGTCTATGCCTCTCTGCCACAGGGCCTCTGCACATGCTGCATGAAGAGCTCTTACCTCCCATCTTTGCCTTTGCCTGACAAACACCCATTTAGCCTTCAAACCTCTGCTCAAGCTTCTCTTCCTCAGGGAACAGCCCTTGACCTCCAGGCCTTTAACTGGGGGTACAGGCCCTCAGAGGACCTTGTGGTTTACATCGGTGTGTGTGATGCTTTCTGTAAGTCTGCCTCCCCAACTAGAAAGTCAGCTTATTCAGGGGCAGCGCTGATTTTCACTCACCACCACGTCCCCAGCACCAGACCTGGCACGCACTTTTGTTGAAACAGTAAAGGGTGAGTGAATGCTAAGGGAGGAGTATTCCAGTTTTTGTGCTTGCTGCCCCCTGCTGTGTTGCAAGGTTCCTCTGGAGCCCCTTCGTCAGAATAAAAAGTTACCACCTGCATTCTGGGCCTTTCACTTTACAATTAGGGAGAACAGGATTTAAATGTTAGTGGGAGAATTGCCATAATTATATTCCGTGTGCCTGGGCAACTCTGTTTTTTTTGTCTTCTTGTTTCCATAAAGACAAGCCCCTCTGACCAGAAAAGGCCCTGATGTAGGGAGGGGTGTGGGACAGGCAGGGCAATTCAGAAGGTCAGAGAGGACTTTGCCTCCCCCCAGCGCAAGCTGTCGCCCATCTTCTGCTGAGTAGTGCTTGTCTCTGGGCTGCTGCGGGAGATGCTCAGGTCGTTCAGGCCTGAGGCTTTTTGGCCAGGTTGGAGCAGGTGACACTGGAAAGGGATGATATGATGCTTTACTGATGTAGGGGCCAGGGCACTGCTGAATTCCTTCGGGGAGTTTGGATTTGATTGTAATGCAGCAGGAAGCCATTGGAACATTTCGAGTGGGGCTGGGCACAAGATTTGATATTTCACAAAGCAAGGCTTGTTAATTAGTAACCTGTTACATGGGTCAAAATGGAGGATGAGCCAGGTGGTATTAATGAAGAGAGATTTTGCTGATGGATTGGGTGTGGCAGGTGAGGGGAAGGAATGGCTGGCAGGGTATTTTGAGTTTGAGCTCAAATGTTTTACTGTCCAAGTTAAAGTCAGACACCTGGCCACCCCATATCTGGGGGATTATTACAGCGGGGGAGAAGTTGAAAAAGAGAACAGCTGAGAGATCACAGCAGCCTGGAGGGGAAGAGTGGGTAGAGCTATGTCCAAAGTGGGAAAGCCTTGTGACAAAAGACAGAGGAAGGCCAGGCACTGTGCCTCACACCTGTAATCCTAGCACTCTGGGAGGCTGAGGCAGAAAGATCACTTGAGGTCAGGAGTTCGAGACCAGCCTGAGCAAGAGCGAGACCCCATCTCTACCAAAAATAGAAGAATTAGCTGGGTGTAGTGGTGCACGTCTGTAGTCCCAGCTACTTGGGAGGCTGAGGCAGGAGGATTGCTTTGAGGTTGCAGTGAGCTATGGTGACACCACTGTATTCTACCTGGGGCAACAGAACAAGACTGTCTCAAAAAAAAAAAAAGTGGAAAAGCAGATAAAGAATTAGGGGTAGAAAGTGAAAAGATGATGGGGGCAGTAACAACACCACACTTAGGCAGTTTCAACTTCTTCGCAAGAAGAAGTTGAAAGAGATTTCTTGCAGGCCAAATG